>JAMPIV010018904.1:0-42500 GCA_024509875.1 Oreohelix idahoensis
GATTGTAGGGTTTAGTTAGTTAGTAATAGAGGGGGGTTTGAGGTGGGTTTAGGGATTTGGTGTTGGGGGTTTATTGAATGTTGTTTATGGATGATGTGGGGTTGTGGTTGGATTTGGTATGGTTAGTGGATGGAGGTGTGTTGGGAGGAGGAGTAGTTAAAGGTTGAATGTTTTTTGGTATTTGGGGGGGGGATTGGGAATGTGTAGGGGAGTGTGTTGGGGGGAGTGTTATTTAGTGTTTTGGGTATTTTTGGGTTTGGTTTTTGGGGTGATGGGTTTAAGGGGTTTGTTGGTGAGGGTATTAATAGAATGGTTTGATAAAAGGTGGGGTAAGGGGGGAGTTGGATTAAATGTGGATTTTGGTTAATAGATAAGATATGGTTTTAAATGGTATGAAGGGGTTTATGATTGATGCAGCATGGGTAAAAGTGGATGTATAAGGTGAGTTAAAAATTGGGTGAGGGGGATTAAGGTCTGGAGGAATGGTTATACAGATTGGTTAACAGATAAACCAGGCCATACAAAATTTGCTAGTATGTTTACATGTTTATAGGGGGTAGATTTAAACCCAATCTGGTAGAATGAGTGAGCCTATTCTATTCCGTTCGCGAAGGAGAAGGCATTGAAGGAAGAAATAGATTATTTGTTGAAGGAGGGGATTATTTCACACAGTGAATCATCTTTTAGCTCCAGTGTCATTTTGTCGAGGAAACCGTCTGGGGAACACAGACTGTGCATAGATTACAGGAAACTGAATGCTGTCATAGAAGGACAAGTGGATCCATTACCAGACACAAAACAGTTATTTGCCAGACTGAACAAGGCAAAATACTTTTCAAAGGTGGATCTTAGTAAAGGCTATTACCAGATCCCAGTGAAGCCTGAAGTGAGACCTTATTTGGCTTTTAGCACTTCGGATGGACATTATGAATTCAATATGCTACCATTCGGACTGAAAAATGCTCCGAGTGTGTTTTCAAGGATGATGCGCAAATTGTTGGATCCCCTGAATAACCCATGTATCACGAATTTCATGGATGATATTCTCGTCGCCACAGAGACATTTGAAGAACACATTGAAGCTCTGGAGATGTTGTTTGGTAGACTTCGGGAGGCGAACTTAACTGCTAGGCCAACAAAATGTTGTATTGGATGCAAAGAGTTGGAATTCTTGGGACACACTGTATATCAGGGTAATATGACCCCTGATCCTAAGAACTTGGAAAAACTGCAGAGAGCACCTAGGCCGCAAACAAAAAAGGACGTGCGATCATTTGTGTCGTTATGCGGATTTTATCAGAAATACATCAAAAATTTTAACGCTATTTGTGCTCCTCTGACTGATCTGACTCGCAAGGGACTTCCCGATAAAATTATTTGGACTGCACAATGTGAACTAGCGTTCCAAGAGTTAAAGGAAAAACTCACTAGCAAGCCTATTCTCAAACTGCCTGATTTGACACAGGACTTTGTCTTAAGAACCGATGCAAGTAATGTAGGACTCGGAGGGGCTTTGTTGCAAGGATCATCTTCACCTGATGGGGAACTGAAACCAGTCGCTTATGCAAGCCGCAAATTGAATAAGGCGGAACAAGGATACTCCACAAGCGAAAAAGAATGTTTAGCGTTAATCTGGGCAATAAAGAAGTTTCAAATCTATCTGTATGGTAGGACTTTTGTGGTGGAGACGGATCATCAGTCTCTCGTATTATTATCTCAGGCTAAGCATGAAAACGCAAGATTGCTGAGGTGGTCTTTATTGCTTCAACCTTATCAGTTCAGTATCCAATATATCCCAGGCAAATTGAATGTCGGTGCAGATTTCCTCAGTCGGCACCCCTGTGATCAAAATTAGAGTAGTGGCAGACGTGAGGAGTAATTTTACCTATGTGTATCGCTGGTTTTGGAACTTGCCATAGGCATGTTTTCAAGTGGGGAGATGTGTAGTGAAATTGACAGAGATACAACGGTAAAATACCTCCAAAGATAACATGTAAGGATAAAAACATAATGCGTAGGCTGCTGATAGTACATGATCGCCCAGACCGCGGATCATCACCCTCCATAAAAATTGACTTGCTAGACAGGAGGGGAACGGCGGATAAAAAGGAAAAAATATGACTGGAAAGATTGCGTGAGACTAGAAAGGCTAAGGAGACGCAATTGGGGGGGATGGAGGAAAGTAAAAATTCACGTCCCCAAATTGACACGAGGTACGGAAATGGACGCTTTTGCGATACCAAGCCTTGATTTGAATTCAGCGGCTAAACGCAGATGTTGAAATATTACAAAATTTAAAAAGTAACTTTTTCATAATATTAATGTTAGGAATATAAAAATTAGCTGGCCGGATGGCCCATTCTGAGCAGTGAACTAATATGTTCTTAATTTTACAGACGGATAGATAATATTGAAGATAATGACAAAAGACAGTGTTGTTCACATCAACGACAGACTGTATGGAATAAAAAGTGTCGCTATTTGCACAAAAAAACACGACCTTGAGAAGCAGGTGTTCAAATCAACTTAGTAGGGAAGCGAAGGGACATTGGTGGGAGCTGTGTCTAAATATAAACTTTTTTAACGACAAAATTTTGGAGGGGAGAGAAAGGTTGGTTCAAAAATCAAGTACATTTTTGTAAAAAAACAAGTAGAGACGGACAGACTAACAGATAAACATCCATACTTGACTGAAGCATGACTGAAATGACTTTAGGGTAGGAAATTTGAATTTCAAATAAACCTAGGCAGTGATTGGCCACAGACAATCATTTTATCGGCGCTAGTCCAGACGCGCATAGTGGGGCAATTCCTCAACTAGTTGTTCGATGATAGGACATAAACAGTAATTTTTAAAGTGTGCGTTGATTTCCAAAAAAAATGAATAGAAAAGTGAAAGTAAGTTCCGGAACTCCAATACAATAGGGCCTCAGCTTAGTTTTGCAGCATTTCTTGTTACGGGTTATAATCTGGTAAGATAGAAATTAATTTCTTTGTATAGCTATTATTGCATTTAAGTTCGAGTGAATTTGATACTTAGCCTATTAAATCGACTGTAGCCTTACAAACAAGTAGGGATTTTTAAGACCCCCCGCCCAATCAGGGTCTAGGACCAACCAAATACATAAAGTCCAAGATGGGTTGAAAGAACAGATCAAGTGTTGATAATAATGAAACATATTACCTAACCACTCATAGGGAAAGGAAACTAATAAATATTTTTCAGAATCTATAGCCGGGAGGAACACTATCTATACTTGGACATACCACGCACCTAAATGGGCTGTTATGGTCAGAGAGATCTGGGGACGGACATTTCGTTCTCATATGACATGGGTCATTTCTTGGTGTCAGTGTATTGTGCCAGTCCTGGTAGAGATATAATTTTGATCACATAGTTTCTATTACCTTGAGATTTTTCCCTCCACAGCTGTATTTCTTTCAGCTGCCTCTCATATCAAGCCGTGTCTACCCCGTTGTCTGTTGTATTGTATAATCAATGAAGTATTGATCATGTCATGTGATCAATTTTCTTTCACTATTAATTGGCCCGTCAGCACGGAGAGTGGGAATATCATGATAAATAAAAACATCATGAAAGCATCCAGTGTTTTGTACAGTCTCCTTCAGAATGATGATGAGCTATCTGGTCTTGTTATTATGTACATTAACGCATTATAGTCACTTTTTCTCCGCCATTGAACTTCCTTGTTGTAGATTACCAAACTTCACGATGCTTATTTGTACTTAACAAGCATCGTGTATTGAAATACTCGTACAGGTGAGTTGCTTTCTATGCGAGCTTCTTGAAGACACCGGCTTGTCACAAGAGCATATAACCATTTTTGCGCCAATCAGGAGGATGGTACTAGAAACAATTTGTGAAATACATGACTAACTATATAGTATACTGTAGTGTAATTGGGAAGGGGGGGAGTCTGAAGTGAAGGTGCTTATTACGTAACATGGTGCGATGCGGAAGTTGTGTGTCATGTCAATGTGATAGCTTGAAGCTGTGAGTTAAGTATCACATGTTCTTGCGTCAACATAAGAAACGCTTTGATTTGAAACAAAGTCGACTTTCATGTAATGGGGCGCTATCAAAAATTGTACACAACGTGTCAGTTAGTTCAGTGCATTTGGGGACATTGAGTCGTGGGTATTAGGCGCAAGGGTTGTCCTTAAATATCCTGTTGGGGGATGGGGGTGAGGAGTGCGGGCGAGCACAGTGTGGCGTTCTCACATACGGCGAGGATGCGAGATGTAGGTGGTGCTCGGCATTGGTGTACAGGGGATTTGGGCGTAAGGTGATGTACTTTACGGAGCGCTGTTTAATGCGGTAGTCACCAAGAACCATCGTGCCTTCGGGTGGATGTTGTGCAGGGTCAGACTACATTTTATCTCAGGGGAATGCCCTTCACAGCTGCCTCATATATGTAACATTGTATTGATACATTTGCATCATGGGGGGCCTGCAATGAGGCAAGAGAATGGTGTTGTGATTTGGGTGCCGAGTTCAACGATGGGCACGAAATCTACGGGTGTGGGGATTAGGTCACTTGGTTTCTCAGGTACTACGTACAAAACGCTGTTCGTTTGAAACCCGGAGCGATCAATTTAAAAACTACTCGGTCAACAGATAAAATCGGGGTCTGATGGACCGGCATGCTGCACAATGTGAATCTGTAGTCACACACAAAAAAATAAGATTTATTAGGACAGAGTAAGGACAGAGTCGGACAGACAGTGGTTGGGGTTGGCTATTTGTCTGGGACGCAGCTCCATTGGATCAGCTGTCTGACGGATAAAACCATAGGTTGACAAGGGGGGGCTGGTCCTGGGCGATATTATCCAACAGTGAGAGTGATGGGTTGACCAAGGGCGATCGTAGGAAGTGGGGAGTACCTCATTCTAAGTCAGTGAAGACTGTTGTCCAACCCCGATTCTACTGTATTGGGTTCTGGTGGTGAAGTCCTGTAACACTACCCACTTTCGGATTCCAACACCACACCCATAGGTTGGGGGGGGTTAGGACTGACCTGATTCTATACCCCCAGACACACAACCAGACCCCCCTCCAACCCCGTGATCCAAACACCACCACAGCTAGCACCATCTTGATACCAACACCCAACCCATACTTTGATCCCAACAGTGACCCTCCTTTCCCCCTGATATCTCTCATTACCTACCAACCTGTGATCCAACACTACCCCTATATTTGACTCCAACATGAACCACACCTTACCCCTATTAACATACCAACCAACGTGTTACTCCAACAGACAACCCATATTTAGCGAATCCAACAGGACCACCCTCTAATGGACCGACAGCTTCCAAAAGCCCACAATAAAATATCTATAAGTCACATCAGACAGACCACTGAAGTCTCAAGCGCTAACCACACTATTGAAAAATGCATTTCATCACTTCTTCAATAACCCACCCTAATATGAGAAACGAGACCAACCCATACCTGCCTACCCAAGGATACATCTACATTTCCAAGTCATGTAAACCACACTTTGGGAGTGATTGTTAGTTTCCCCAATTCTTCAGATAACCCATCGCCAATATGAACTGAACACCAAGAAGCCCCCCCCCCCATCATTATGCCTCACCAGATACAGCTATTCTTTCGCCAAACAAAAGTGCCTGTCACAATAGCGCAGATGTCTACTCATGCTCCACAAAATCTATCAGCAACAAAATGAGTGGTTTATGCGGAACAACTAAGCCAACGAACAGAGAAACACGTTCTGGTCCAGGAGCTGGAAACTATAATTTGAAAGTTCTCTGAAAAAACGTCATTGATAAGATTCAAAGCAGCGATATAGAAAAGAGCACACTGAAAAACAGAGCATTGGAAACACTGAGACATGACAAGTTATGACTCTCCGCGAGAGAGAAACACAAGGTGGTTCAATCCACCCTTAAACCACCAACCTATTTTCAAGTTAATAAGAAAAAAGTGAAAATGGGAATAGTGCGATTGACAGCCCACAGAGAAGCAATTCATGCATTAATCTCAGCTTACACACTTAACTTACCCACCTGGTACCCTTCTCCAACACTCATTGCTTCAAAACAAAGCATGCCTCTGGACATCCATCATAATAATAAAAGCCAGAAGGACATTATCACCGTGAGGAACGAAGATTTTAGGACCAAATAAAACTTCCCAATTCTGCAAGTAAAAATTAGCAAACGATTTGGAAATCCAACAATCACTATCTACACCAGCAGTTCCCCAGAAAACAGCAACCTCAGAAGAAGATGACAGGGCAACGTAAACTCCAAATGTAACTTGACACAAGATTCTGCTGAACACCTCTTAGCAAGACAACGAGCCAATGGCACCAACAAACGCCGTCCGTAACTCGACCCACGTGCAGGCCACCACTCCTACAAATCTCACAACTTTTACATTCTCCTCACCCACACCAACATACCAACATTATTAATAGCGGAGAACAATGTCATTGCTAAACTCGGCATTCACCCAAACTAAGCGATCGAATGTCCAACAACACCAGGGAACTATCACTGTTATAACCATATACCTGGTACCGGAATAAGTCAGACAAGTTATCAATGAAATAAGGCAGTCTCAACACAAACAACCAACAAAAGATAAACAACTCAATTACAACAGTTAGCCGGATACAAACGACAGCACAAATGACACAACTCTTAACCACTTATCAGACATCTCCAAAATGAGTGATACCGATAAAACAAAAATTTCCCAACACATCCCACATAATTATTCCGTCAATTTAATTCCCACCCCCACTATGGAAAAGCTACAGCCAAACTTGAGGATATCAACAACAAGGTGCTTAAACAACTTCTTTTGTTCAAAGAAGCATAACACGTCCTTTCATAAACAACACACCCTTTTTCACATCCCTAAGGTCAGTGCGCCAAAAAAACTAGCCAACGTACAGAGATCAGGTACCACACTTTCTAAACTAAAAGAGCAACCAAGCTACCTAGAGTCCAATAAACATTTAAAGTTCTTACCCTCAGACAGGACACACCAGAATACACACACATTCATTCACCAGGGATACAAATTAATACACTAACTTAGTAAACCCAGGCACAACAGCTCATCAACACACATTGTGCAATCACCGTCCTTCAGTCTGACAAAGCAAGAACAATGCTAGAAACAACTTGAGCCTACAATTAAGCCCCACCCAAACTTCCCGACGCTAACCTATTTATGAACCACATGTATCCGCCACTACCCACACAACAGACCAGCCAGCTGCTAACTGCACAACAGACCCCACTGGACCGATGCACAGATTGGACTACAAGTAACACCCATTCACTTGATCGCAACTGAAGGAAACAACAGCGAGAGAAAAAGGAAACAGTTTTCTCACCCCGTCCTTCACACCGCCACACAGACAACGGATTCACCAGACAATTCATACAACCGTTTTTTTACCGGCAACGACTTCAATAATAGTCCAGATATATTCTAATGCAGGCTCTTCAGATGTCTAAAACGGCTCTACGAACAAGAATTCAAAACCAAGCAACTTAAAACTGTTTTTTTAAACAACAAGTTTGCAGTGCGTAACATTCGCACCCATGAGCGAACACAGTCGTTCACCATTCGAGATGAAAGCAATTTAAGTGACCTATGTCTCCTTGAGATAAAGAAATAGCGCTGAGTAATCAGCGTAAGAAACTTTTAACTGTCCACTTTTGGATGTTATATAATTTTTTTTATTATTTTTTTTTTAATTACATTGTCTGTTATAAGACATTTCTTTCGGTTCGCTGCAAGCATGTCGTAACTTAAATTTTGTTTTTCCGATTTAGTAGTAATGAACTCTATCGAATTAATACTAATTGTTTCTCTTTATTTATTATTATCTCTAGTCTTATTCCTCCTCATCCTACGCTCACCTTTCTCTTTAACAATCTTTTATAGCATCTTGCCACCCTCGTTATGGTTCATATTCGCGAGGAAAAATGCTAGGAATTCCTCACAAAAACTAACTACTAAGTCACAGCCAGGTGACCTTTACCTGTCCCGTACGGATTCTAAATTCTCTACATTGACTGAGTCTCTGGCTCTTGAGAAAGTAAAAATAATCCATTTTTGAACTCTCTACTGCGGAACAGACTGATAATTTATTTAAAAGATAAAAACCACAACTTTTTCAGATATTAAGTATACTGTAAACAGTGTCCACGGACTCTAGCAAGTGCTTATTGTTTTATTACTTGTCTACAATTTTTGTATAAACGCCAATTGTGATACCAATTTTTATTGCTTCTTACTCATTTCCGACTCCTCGTCATTAATTTCTTTCCTATTGAACTATTATCAATGTTCCGAAATGGCAAAACCTCTAATCAAAAATATAGGCAATACCACTAATTTCCCATGGCTTAAACTATCAGGCAGGGCTTAAAATTGGTCATTTAATAAACATTTTACACACCCCTGGCTGAGGTAACGTTTTCCTGAAAGTCTCCCCACCTTCCCTCCCAACCAAAACTTCCACATATTATGGTTTTTTTTTCTGAAAACCCGTCTCAATGACAAAATTACAGATGACCGAAATAGGTTAATGGATTCACCACCATTCGCAGGGATCCTAACAGACCAACCATGAAACAGGTCTAGTCAAATACTAGTCTCAACATCTCTATCAATTACAGACGTTCCGTGATGATCTAGAACATACTGGCATTGAATGCGTTTATGGCTGAAATAGAACTCCCCACCTGACCCCCGTTCTTAATTAAGGTTACTTGTACCGAAACACCTAGCTCTTCTGCTGTAAGGTTTGAACACATTCTCACGAATTATGGACAACGTTTTGGGCTCTTCTCGAATGAAATAATTCTACTGGTGGATTTTCAATATTGACCTTCACAGAAACCTGAACACCAAGCGTGGAATGATATCACCATCTCAATACAACCTCATACAGTTAATCAACTCCAACCCACGAGAGTAACAGACTCAATCATCTACAACTAATTGATCATATCTATAACGACCTGGCCCAGAAAAACAATTATATGAATGCACAGTCCCCACAACATATTAAGTGACCACTATCCCTCATTTGAAGGGCTATTGTTTACTCGCTCCGAGGAACATTTTGGTATGTACCTGCAGGATACTGGAGAGAGGCAGATGGTGCACACGAGTGCCAATCAAACCACTATGCCCACTGAAGTTATGATGAAAAGTCAACTCAGTAATAAAATTTATTGCCGGATCGGCCGATTCCCGGGATTAACAACGACCGCGCTCATCATTGCCCTTGAGAGTTATAAGACTCACGAGATGGGGATACAAACACCTGTTTTTGAAACTTCCAAAGAGAAAATTTTGTTGGGGATTGTTAAGAGGAATACTTTTGAACAGAATAAAACAGAAATCAGAAGAAATCATGTCATAGAACAAGGCTGGCTTTAGACCCAAAAAGAAGTACCTCAGAAACAAAACTTCAATATTAGATTTACTGGATCGAAAAACATCTCCAGCATGAACATTTTTTTTTTTTTTATAACCATTAAACTTTTACATCGGATTTTTTTTTTCACAAAAAAGCCCTTTCCGATCGCGAGTTTTCCCCCCCTGGCCCCCCAATGAAGGTTTTTTTTTTAAATGGCAAAAAATAATGAAGAAAATAATTCCAAATTTTTTTGAAATAACAAACAATTCAATAGAATATTCATTGAAAGCAAACCTTAAAAATACAATGTAAACGCCAAGGGCAAAAGTTGGGCTGTTTATGCAAATAAGGGAGGGAAACCTGAGAGCCTGTGGGAAACATTTTTTTTTAATATGAAATTTTTTTCCAAACAAAATATAAAGGTAGGTTTTATCCCGCAATCCAAGGGATTGTAGAATCCCTTTTTCCCCCCCACCAGTTTTGCCTTTTGTTTCCATATTAATTTCAGTATTAATTTATCCCCCCCCCAGAAACATTAAATTTAAAAAATTTGCAAGGAGACAGGCCCCCCTCCTCTTTTACGATTTAATAATGAGAAAAATTACATATGTAATTTCGATATTAATGGAAGGGCCCGACCCCCCTCTCCCTTTGTTAGCAAGCAATCTACGTTGGAGGATTTTTTTCAAAAAGCAACGATTAATTGTGGGTTCGCCAGCATAAAAGTGCATGTACACCATGTTTCCGGACCACCAAATCTATAAAAAAAATGGGATTTTGATCTTTTAACACGTTAGGGCCTTACCGAAACGGACAAAGTTAAGCAGGAAGGCTCTCTACGATTATAAAAACCATATCGATTGAGGAGGCCCCCTCAATGTAGTGAGTAAGATCTTACGGTTTTGGGCTGATGAAATTGATCATGATAGCTGGAACATGAATCAGATAATTGGGTTCCAAGAACCTTACCCATTAGATGGAGAAAGTGCCATGGGCAACAAATGGAAATATGGGATGGAAATTAATATAAGAAAAATTTGGGGCAAAGATATTGTTTGAAGGAATAGCCATAAGAAAACCATGTGTCCGGACACCTACCATTATTTTATTTGGGCCAAAAATCAACGTTAGAAAGAAATGTTAACCTTTTAAAAACACATAAATATCTCGGTCCACTATATTAGTGATGGAAGATCAAAATAAAGAAATCAAGACAAGACTTGAGATGGCCTCGAAGCTGCCATGACAAGGTTGAATGTGATCTGGAAAAGTACACATCAGTTTTTTCCCCTGTGAAGATCAAATTATACAAATCACTTGTATTATCTATTCTCTTGTATGGGTGTGAGGGCTGGACACTCACTGCAGATACGGAAGCGAAGGATTCAGGCTTTCGAGCATAAAAATGTTTTATATAGGCAAAGAATTTTGCGCAATTTGCCTATAAAAGAGCAACAAAAAACAAATGTCTATGTTAGAGAGAAGTAAAACACCTATGCAGGCCATCAAGAACCACTTTTTGTCAATAGTGAAACGTCGAAAGCTTGCCTGGTTTGGGCATGTAACTCGTCATGACTCCCTTTCGAAAACGATCCTCCAGGGAACAGTCGAAGGTAAACGGAGAAGAGGAAGGCAAAGAAAATCCTGGGCTGATAACATCAAAGAATGGGCAGGACACGGTTTCTTTCTCCACACTTGTACGACATTGCTGAGAATAGAGAGCAGTGGAGGACCCTGCCTGCTGATCTTCCACCATGGCACCCCTACGACCCTAAGCTCAAAGAATTCAGCAGGTAATCGGATGCTTTAGATACAAAGTACAATAGCTCATTCGTCAGGAAAAGAAACTTACATTTCAGAAAGATGATTCAAGACAAATGCCAAAAAAAAAAAAAAACCCAGCAAAGAAGTCTGGGTACCATTAGAACACCTAACACACAATCAAAGTCACTAACCTCTTTACCTAAAAGACTGCTCTCTCATCGGCAACCTCATTTTAGCAACCACCTTCAAAAACAGAAATTAGCCTTCTCAAGTCGACACTAAAGCCAATGGACCTTCGATATAAGTAAATTGACAGCCTTCCTTTGCAATAAACTGAACACACTCCACACACCACAACAGGATTCTAAGACATATTCCTTTTTCTAAACAGTACACGAAAGTTTCCTCAAATATATCCTTCGGCATTAAAAAACAACAAGTCATCTGGGCTTGATGGTATCAGCAATAAATTCAACGTTTAGCGCTGCGTTGCGCCCATCATTTTGCGAACTCCCTTAACTATGTATGACACAAACCAATGATTAGCACACAACTAACTATCCCCACAGCATTTAACCTGCCAAAGTGTACCCCCTCTATAAATCTGGCTCACATAGCGATCCCAACAGCTACAGACCAATATCCTTCTATCATCTCTTTCAAACCACGTAGAGAAACACAATTAACGAACACCACATATCAACACTTAACAACAAACAAATCTGCTCATTGATAGCCGTCAGTTTCAGACCAAACATTCCTGTCACAAAGCGCTCCACCCAAAATGGCAAGACAACTGGCTTGTCGAACGATAAATGATGGAAAATTAATGTGTGCTGTTTTTGTCAACTTCAAGAAAGCATTTGACCATGGATTTGACCATACTGTCTTGCGGGTTTTCAAAATGATTGGAAACCCTCACAATAGGGCCCTGAGACCACTAAACATGGCATGCAAATCATTCCTGGCAGATTCGACAACAATTTTGTTGCTCTCCACCAACAACTCGCGATCATCGAAATTGTCTCGTAAGTAGTTACAAGGAGTACCAGAGCAGTGATCTACTCCTTGGTGCCCCTAATCTTCGCTCAATGTTTCATCAACGACCTGCCACTACATACTAATATATTCAACTTCGTGACTCTCTTTGCGGCAGTAATGACACAGTTGTAACTATCTAGCACTACATTGACTATTGAGATACTGTCGATGGGCACGTTGGAAATATGCGACTCTTCTTCAACAGCCGATGTAGAAACAGAGCTCTCATCAATAATGGTAGTTAATATGGAATCGCGTGAGTTATAAGAATATCTGCCAGTACAAAACTCCACAACCACAAAAGCTAGAAATCTATGATTTAGACCTTGAGACCACCAGACAGAAACACTCCATAAAGCGGCACAAAAGATACAACGAGAAAAATAAAGCTACATCGCGGAATCATGTTACAAAAATGAACATGTAACAGAACACAAAGTTCTGGGATCACGATTGACCAGCACACTTAACGTTAACTCCCATGTACGGGGAATTTAAACCAAACACAGTAGCACGCAAAAGACGAGTACCAACCAGCCTAGTCCCCAAAATAAAAACACTTCTTAGACGCAGACACTAGACTATTGTTCTACACCTCACATATACAGACACATCTAGATTACTGCTCTACACTATGGGATTGTTGCACCTGAACTCTCGCTTCAACCATCGAAGAAGACTCGCAGTATGACACTCCCTGCGGAGTGAAAAGAGAGCAGTGCGTCTGATCACCGAATAATCGCACGATACTACGATACCACACACAAGGACTAAGGAAAAGAAACCCAAAATACTGTCGCTAAAAAAACGTCTTCTCTACAACAAAGCCAAGCTGACTCACACAATTCTATCTAAAACAATGCCCCGTCCGTACCTAGATCAATTTGTTTCAAACCAGTAGCAAAGGGAGGGACTAACAATTACATCAGTTACGTCCTGCCCAAAACCTAGGATCGACCTGTTCAAAAAGAGTCTAGCCTACTCTGAGTGCCTACTTATGGAACAGCCTTCCACCAACTCACCTAAAAAGCCTAACCTACACAATATTCTTTTAACAAAGCATCTTTTTCAAACACTTCCTCAAACACCTGATATTTATCTACCATTCCATAGAAAACACATTTTTTATCCCTATCAAACATCTCATCCATAGGTCAAACATTTCTTTTCCTCTTCCGCTCGATTTTTGTCAATGTTGAATAATATTTGTTTTATATCCATGTAAAGTATTATCTATATTATTAATATTCACTTTACAAATATATTATTAAGATAATGTAATAGTGTAATGTGTGAATTGTACCACCCACATAATATTTGGTATTCCAATTAGAAATACCACTTGAGCTCGGTGGATGGAATGATACAAACATATCAAACATACGCTAAAAATACAGCATTAATTGTAATCCCCAACCATAGAAATGTTACGAATGAGTGATATGTCCATCATGTAATTTAACAAAATGGTATTCAATACAAGTTTTAATTTTGTATTGTATTGTTGTTCAAAATTTATTTTAATATTTTTATTAGATTTACAAAACATTCCGCCTATACTACCATTTAAACCATAAAAAGCTTGTTTAATTTAATCTCAAATTGTAAAAAAAAAACAACTTACCAATTTTATGTTTAATTGTTATAATTGCAATACTGTAAATTTAGTACAATGCTGTTATGATAATTAACTTTAAATGTTTAGCAACCTTTGTTCATTAAAATGTTCAGACTTAATTAAAAACTTCATGTTGAATACGAATATTAAGAAATAGGGGTTAAGGATTAAGTACAAAGAGTAATTAATGACGGAAGTGAAGGGCAAGTAATGAATGTTAGAGGCGGGTGATTATAAAATAGCAATCGCACGCCCTCCACAATTGGACATGTATTTTAAAGAGATACTTTGCTTTTCTAATATGATACCAAACTTGTAGTATTTCTGATCAACTTAATGACAATGTTACTGTGACTTGTGGATTGGTACTCCAAGAAATGAAATGTCATGCGATCTTTGTTTTTTCCACACTGTATTATACATGTCTTGTAATTCTGGTTGTCTTGGATATTGTAACCAAATAAAAAGTTTACTACACTTATACGTTTGTACGTGTAAGTTTGTCCACAAAGCCTTAGTTGGTTCTGTTCATTTTTTTTCAAAAATCATAAGTGTTACATTGTTCAAATTCAAGCGCAGCAAAGTGGCTGTTTAAATCAACAACAATTGATTGTTATTTGTATTTTGGTACGCATAATTTTACCTGGAGTACCTCCGGTTACTTTCAATGACCCTATTATAAATGCATTGTGCTGGTTTGTTATTATCGTTTCATTATCAATGGAAAGTATATTGTTCATGGTTGGTCTGACGTTGAAAGGTGTATGTAGATGTCCACTTCTGACAGTCAACATTTGGTGGCCTGCATCACACCACATTAGACAATATTGAAACAACAAACATACTTGTTTATGAAATATTTAGTTTTAGTTTCGTTTCTATAACTGTAACACCGTAAACTAAAAACACGACTACATCCATAGTCATGATTTTGCCCAAGTAGACTCCCATGTTTGAATTACTGTATACCCACAATCTTTTATTCAGCCCCCCCAATTTATCATTGTTATACCCTTTATTAAAATTACACATTCAGTTTAGATTGCTGATCCCAAATGTGAAATTTTACCTGCGTTTTAAACAAAATCCGTTCGTTTGAAGAAGTGATATGGTTATTAAGAACATCATAGATGTATCGTTGCGACAAAAGGTGATAGAGGGAGGATTCATCAACATGTGCACCAATGAAATCCTTTAGTTTGTCGAATCTGACTTGAGGATCCCCCTCCAAGATACCAATCAATATTTGCTCCTATTCTAAATCATACCCACGTCTGGCGATTCCTGATGGCATTTTTTATGCAAAAACGTAATTTCGGAGAACACTATTGTATAAAATTTGATTTATATGGAGTATACTCAACTTTGAAGAAAACACTGTCCAGGGAACAATATTTCCATTAAAGAATTGGTTAAAATTTGGGACTTCTAATCAATTACCCTTCCATTAGTCACAAGGTATTTGCAATATAAATCATCCCAACCACTATAAAATAAATTTAATACTTAAGCTATTATATGGGCCTATGGTATTCCAAAAAAAATAAATTGAATTCCCTCCTACCCATCCCGTTATACAATTATAATGTTTCCTGATTAAAATTACTTATACTTAATATTTAAACATTATGAACATTCCTTAATAAAACACAATGTCATTCTAATTAATTCCAAACCTGCCTTTTAACCTACTAAAAATAATAATAAAACGTAAGATACTCGCCGCAATATCCTTGCGCCGGATCAATATCCAGAACGATTACTCCTATAATCAAAAGTGTGAATCAAACATGGATTCTCTCGCTTTTACCATAGACAGCATTTTCATACACAAATGAATGAATGTCTATATTTTTCCCATATTAAATAGCCATATCGATTTTTGTAATATGTGCGTCAAAATATGCACGCAACACCCGTCTAACATTCTGCCCTTCCACTCTCATTAATCTTGCATACTATATCCTTTCATTCCCACATGATGCTTTAAGCATTAATTTAAAGGCATGCAACATTATAAAGTTACCATAACAGCATTCATTTACAGTATGCAAGTATAATAAAAAAAATGAGTAGGTTTTTTTTTTGGTTTTTTTTTAAATAAACAAGCTAGTAAATGGGGGAAAAAAGTAATAATAAAAAAAAATAAATAAAACAATAAATAAAAATAAATAAATTCTGTATACCGACACTCACTCATGCGGTCAATCCGTCTACAATTAATCTGTATTTTTGGTATGCGGGTACATTCTCACGACTCACATTTCTAAAGTACAGTATTATGTGGGTACATTCACACATACATTACATTATATAATAATATTTTAAAGTGAATATAATAATGATATTACATGGATATAAAACAAATTATTCACACACAAAAATGAGCGGAAGAGGAAAAGAAATGTTTGACCTATGGATGAGATGTTGACAGGCAAATACTGTTTCTATGGGGGTAGATAATCAGTGTTGAGGAAGTGTTTGAAAAGTGCTTTGTTAAAAGAATATTGTGTAGGTAGGCTTTTTAGGTGGTGTGGAAGGCTGTTCCATAAGTAGGCACCAGAGTAGGCTAGACTCTTTTTGAACAGGTCGATCCTAGGTTTGGGCAGACGTAACTGATGTAATCGTTGTCCCTCCCTTCTACTAGTTTGAAACAATGATCTTAGGTACGACGGGGCATTGTTAGATAGAAGTGTGTGAGTCAGCTTGGCTTTGTTGTAGAGAAGACGTTTCTTTAGCGACAGTATTTTGGGTTCTTTTCCTGTCCTTATGTGTGGTGTCGTGCGATTATCGGTGATCAGACGCACTGCTCTCTTTTGCAGGGAGTGCAGTCTCTTCGAGGTGGAAGCAGGGCAACAATCCCATAGTGTAGAGCAGTAATCTAGATGTGTCTGTATATGTGAGGTGTAGAACAATAGTCTAGTGTCTGCGTCTAAGAAGTGTTTTATTTTGGCTAGCTGGTACGTCTTTTGTGCTATGTGTTTGGTTAAATTCCGTACATGGGAGTTCCACGTTAAGTGCTGGTCAATCGTGATCCCCAGAACTTTGTGTTCTGTTACATGTTCAATTTGTATTGATTCCGCGTGTAGCTGTAGCGATCTTTTGGTGCAGCTTAGGAGTTTCTGTCTGGTGGTAATCAACATAGATTTCGTTTTTGTTGTGTTTACTGGCATACGATTCATATTACTCCATTTTGTTAGATTGTCTACATCGCTTTGAAGAGTCATTTCAAGTGCCACGCAGTCATTGTCACTAGTGTAGATAGTACAATCATCTGCAAAGAGGTCACAAGTTGAATATTTTAGATGTAGTGGCAGGTCGTTGATGAACATTGCGAAGAGTAGGGGCCCAAGAATAGAGCCCTGCGGTACTCCTGTAACTACCTTCGAGAAATCTGATGCCGAGTTGTTGTGAAGCACTAACTGTTGTCGATCTGCCAGGAATTATTTGATGATGTTTAGTGTATTAGATCCTTTTCTGAGGGTTTCCAACTTTTGAACCAAGATAGTGTGGTCAATCATGTCAAATGCTTTCTTGAAGTCGACAAAAACAGCACCACATAATTTTCCATCATTTATGTTCGACAGCCAGTTGTCTGCCATTTTGGTGAGCGCTGTGTGACAGGAATGTTTGGGTCTGAAACCTGACTGGCTATCAATGAGCAGTTTGTTTGTTGTTAAGTGTTGAAATGTGGTGTTGTAAATGTGTTTCTCTAGTGGTTTTGAAAGAGATGATAGAAGGGATATTGGTCTGTAGCTGTTGGGATCGCTATGTGAGCCAGATTTATAGAGGGGGTACACTTTGGCAGATTTAAATGCTGTGGGGAAGTAGTTGTGTGCAATACATTGGTTGTATACATAGGTTAAGGAGTCGCAAATGATGGGCGCAGCGTAACGTAGAATCTTATTGCTGATACCATCAAGCCCAGATGAATTGTTGTTTTTTAATGCCAAGATATATTTGAGAACTTCGTGTACTGTTAGAAAAGGAATATGTCTTAGATCTGTTGTGGTGTGTTCAGTGTTGCAGAAGGCTGTCAATTTACTAATATCGCAGTCCATTGGCTTTAGTGTCGACTTGAGAAGGCTAATTTCTGTTTTGAAGTGGTTGCTAAAATGAGTTGCCGTGAGAGAGCAGCTTTTAGGTAAAGAGTTTAGTGACTTTGATTTGTGTGTTAGTGTTCTAATGGCTACCCAGACTTCTTTGCTGTTTGCTTTGTCTTGAATCATCTTTCTGAAATGTAGTTTCTTTTCCTGACGAATGAGATATTGTACTTTGTTTCTAAGCATCCGATACCTGCTGAAATCTTTGAGCTTATGTGCTTCGTCCCGCTCTCTCATTGTTGATAGTATTTCGTTGGTTATCCATGGGGTCTTTCTGATGTTTTTGACCCGAACCTGCTTTATAGGAACATGTTTGTCGAATACGTTGTTGAAAGTTTGTGTCCAGTATGTTATGGCTTCTTCTGGATGCGGAAGTTGGTACACGTATGAGAGAGGGGATATTTGTAGGTCTTGTAGGAATAATTGAATGTTAAAGTTTTTGAAATTCCTGTAATGGACTGTGATGTATTCCGTTTTAGGTGCTTGAAACCCCTTTCTCGTCCAGGTACAGCAAATAGGATCATCTCATCATCTCAACCCATAACCCGTCATGGGTCGTAGGGGTGCCATGGTGGAAGCATCAGCAGACAGGGTCCTCCACTGCTCTCTATTCTCAGCAATGCGTACAAGTGTGGAGAAACCGTGTCCTGCCCATTCTTTGATGTTATCAGCCCAGGATTTTCTTTGCCTTCCTCTTCTCCGTTTACCTTCGACTGTTCCCTGGAGGATCGTTTTCGAAAGGGAGTCATGACGAGTTACATGCCCAAACCAGGCAAGCTTTCGACGTTTCACTATTGACAAAAGTGGTTCTTGATGGCCTGCATAGGTGTTTATCTTCTCTCTAACATAGACATTTGTTTTGTGCTCTTTATAGCAAATGCGCAAAATTTTTCTATAACATTTATGCTCGAAAGCCTGAATCCTTCGCTCCGTATCTGCAGTGAGTGTCCAGCCCTCACACCCATACAAGAGAATAGATAATACAAGTGATTTGTATAATTTGATCTTCACAGGAAAACTGATGTTACTTTTCCAGATCACATTCAACCTTGGCATGGCAGCTGAGGCCATCTCAAGTCTTGTCTTGATTTCTTTATTTGATCTTCCATCACTACATATAGTGGACCCGAGATATTTAAAGGTGTTAACTTCTTCTAACGTTTGCCCATTTAACGTAATGTTGGTCGGAACATGTTTCTTATGGCTATTCACCAATATCTTGCTTTTTTCTATATTAATTTCCATCCCATATGTTCTTGTTACTTTCTCCAGTCTAGAGGTAAGGTCTTGAAGTTCTGATTCTGTTCCAGCTATCAGATCAATATCATCAGCAAAACGTAGATTACACAGAGGTCGGCCTCCAATCGATATGGTTGATTTATAATCGTAGAGAGCCTCCTGCATAATATGTTCTAGATAAATGTTAAAGAGCATTGGTGACAGGATACATCCCTGGCGAACTCCTACAGTTGTTTTGAAAAATTCTCCAATGTCATTGCTTGCAAAAACAGTAAATTAATATGAAATTAATATGAAACAAATATAAAGGTATGTTATCAGGCACTCGCAGGAAATATCTGTAAACAGTAAATTAATATGAAATTAATATGAAACAAATATAAAGGTATGTTATCAGGCACTCTATTTCCTGCGAGTGCCTGATAACATACCTTTATATTTGTTTCATATTAATTTCATATTAATTTACTGTTTACAGGCCTCAGGTTTCCCTCCCTTATTTGCAAAAACAGCACTGCTTGCGTCCTTGTATAGTGCTTCAATGATATCTATGATGTTGGTATCAAAATTGAATTTTCTCATTATTTGCCATAAACCTTCATGCCAGACTCGATCGAAGGCTTTTGTGAAATCGATGAAGTTATGGTATAAATCATGTTGATGCTGGAGATGTTTTTCGATCAGTAATCTAATATTGAAGATTTGTTCTGAGGTACTTCTTTTTGGTCTAAAGCCAGCCTGTTCCTCTGACAAGATTTCTTCTGATTTCTGTTTTATTCTGTTCAAAAGTATCCTTAACATCACCAACAAAATTTTCTCTTGGAAGTTTCAAAACAGGTGTTTGTACCCCATTCGTTGACTTATCACTCTCAAGGGGCAATGAGAGCGCGGTCGTTGTTAATCCGGGCATCGGCCGATCCGGCAAATTATTACTGAGTTGACTTTCCATCATAACATTTCAGTGGGCAAGAGGTTTGCTTGGCGGTGCCCATCTCCTCTCCAAGTATCCTTGCAGGTACATACAAAAATGTACCTGGAGCAGTAACAATAGCCCTCAAATAGGATAGTGGTCACTTAATGATGTCTGTGGGACTGTGCATTCTATAATGTTTTCTGGGCAGGTCGTATAGATATGATCAATTAGTGTAGATGATGAGTCTGTTACTCTCGTGGGTTGATTGATTAACTGTATGAGGTTGTATGAGATGGTGATATCATTCCACGTGTTGTTCGGTTTGTGAAGGTCAATATTGAAATCCCCCAGTAGAATAATTTCCTTCGAAGAAGCCCAAACGTTGTCCATCATTCGTGAGAATGTGTCAAACCATACAGCAGAAGAGCTAGGGTTTCGGTACACGTAACCAATTAGAACGGGGGTCAGGTTGGGGAGTTTTATTTCCAGCCATAAACATTCAATGCCAGTATGTTCTAGATCATCACGGCGTCTGTACTGAAGAGATGTTGAGATGTATATGACTAGCCCTGTTTCATGTTGTCTGTTAGGATCCCTGCGAATGGTGGTGAATCCATTAATCCTAATTTCGTCATCTGTAATTTTGTCATTGAGACGGGTTTCAGAAAAACCAAATATGTGGAAGTTTTGTTGGAGGGAGGTGGAGACTTCAGAAAGCTTACCTAGCAGGTGGTAAATGTTTAAATGACCAATTTTAAGCCCTGATAGCTATAGGTTAAGCCATGAATTAGTGGTATTGCCTATATTTTGATTAGAGTTTTTGCACTCGGACATGATAATAGTCAATAGGAAAGAAATAATGAGGGGAGTAGGAATGAGTAAGAAGCAATAAAATTGGTACACAATGGTTTATACAAAATTGTAGACAAGTAATAAAATATGCACTGCTAGAGTCCGTGGACACTGTTTACAGTATCTTAATCTCTGCAAAAAGTGTGGTTTTTATCTTAAAATACAGTCTGTTCCGAACAAAAAGGAATATTTTTACTTCAACCACAGTCAATGTAGAGAATTAATCCTTCCGGGACAGTTAAAGGTCCACGCTGTGACTTAGTTAGTTAGTTTTGTGAGGATTTCCTAATTTTCCTCAATATGAAAAAACGAAGGTGCAGATGTATAAAAGATGTAAAGAGATGTAAAAGAGAATGGTGAGCGTAGGAATGAGAGGAATAAGCACAGAGATAATAATAATAAGAAAACAATAGTATTAATACGATAGAGTTATTACTAAATCGGAAACAAATTTAGATACGCCCTGCTCTGACGAACAGAAAGAAATGTTTAAACAGACAATGTAATAAAAAAAAATAAAAAAATTATTAACATCCAAAAGTGACAGTTAAAAGTTCTACGCTGATACTCAGCTATTTCTTTTATCTCAGGACAAAGGTCACTAAAGTGCTTTCGAAGAGAACGCGTCAGGTCGAATGTTACACTGCAAACTTGTTTAAAAAAAACAGTTTTAAGTTGCTTGGTTTTAATCTTGTTCTGTAGAGCCGTTTATAGACATCTGAAGAGCCTGCATTAATATTTCTGGACTATATTGAGTCAGTTGCCGTAAAACGGATGAATTGTGAGAATTCCGTTCTGTGCGGGTGAAGACGGGGTGAGAAAACTCCCATTTTCTTGCTGTAGTTCCTTCGTTGCGATTAAGTGAATGGGTGTTACTTGTAGTCCAATCTGTCCATCTGTCCAGTGGTGTCTGTTGTGCAGTTAGCAGCTGGCTGGACTGTTGTGTGGGTAGTGGCGGATACATTTGGTCATAAAGGTTAGCGTGGGAGGTGGGCTTAAATGTAGCTTTTCTAGATACTTGCTTGTCAGCTGAGGACGGTGATTGATGGTTATGAGCTGTTGTGCCTGGGTTTACTAAGTTAAGTGTATAATTTGTATCCCTGGTGAATGAATGTGTGTGTTTCTGGTGTGTCCTCTGAGGAAACTTTAAATTTTTGGCTAGGTAGCTGGTCCCTAGTTTAGAAGTGTGTACCTGATCTCTGTATAGCAGTTTTTTTTGGCGCACCTGACTTAGATGTGAAAAAGGGTGTGTTGTTTATGAAAGACGTGTTATGCTTTGAACAAAAAGTGTAAAGCACCTTGTTGTTGATATCCACAGTTTGGCGTGCTTTACCATAGCTGGGTGGAATAATTGACGAAATATATGTGGATGTGTTGGGAAATTTTTGTTTTATGGTATCAATCATTCTGGAGATGTCTGATAGGTTAAGAGTGTGTCCATTTGTGCTGTCGTTTATCCCTACGTGTATTGTTGTTTTCTTTATGTTGGTGTTTGTGTTGAGACGGCTTATTTCATTGATAACTTCTACTATTCCGGCTCCAGGTAATGGTATAACAGTGACTAGTTCCCCTGGTGTTGTTGACATTCGATCGCTGTGAATGCCATTTAGCAATGAGTCTCCTATAATAATGTTGGTTGTGTTGTGAGGAATGTAACGATTAGGATGTGGCTGTGGTCGAGTACGACGGCGTTGTTGGTGCCATTGCTCGTTGTCTTGCAGTAGGTGGTCAGCAGAATCTTGTGTCAAGTGACATTGGAGTTTACGTGCCCTGTCATCTTCTTCTGAGGTTGCTGTTTCGGAATCTGCTTGTGTAGATAGGATTGATGGATTTCCAAATCGATTGCTAATTTTTACTTCAATTGGGAATGTTTTATTTGGTCCTAATCTTCTTCCTACACTGCTGCTAATGTCCTTTTGGCTTTTATTATTATGATGCTGTCCTGGGCATGCTTTGTTTTGAGCAATGAGTGTTGGAGAAGGGGTGGGTAAAGTTAAGTGGTTGTAACTGGAGATTCATGATGAATTGCTTCTCGTGGGCTGTCAATCACCTCCCCATTTTCTTTTTTCTTATTACTTGAAATAGGATGGTGGTTTAGGTGATGAACCAACCTTGTGTTTTCTCTGCGGAGAGTCATAACTTCATGTCTCAGTGTTTCAAGCTCTGTTTTCAGTGAGCTTTCTATATCCTGCTTGAATTTTTCAATGACGTTTTTCAGAGAACTTTCAATTATAGTTTCCAGCTCCTGACAGAAGTGTTTCTCTGTTCGTTGGCTTAGTTGTTCCATAACACACTCATTTGCTAATAGATATTTTGTGGAGCATGAGTAGACATCTGCGCTATTGACAGGCACTTTTGTTTGGAAAGTAGCTGTATCTGGGAGGCATGATGGGCTGGTGTCGTTCATATTGGATGGGTTATCTGAAGAATTGGGGAATACATCACTCAAAGTGTGGTTTACACTGACTTGGAAAGTAGCTGTATCTGGGAGGCAGGATGGGTTGGTCTCGTTCATATTGGGTGGGTTATCTGAAGAAGTGATGAATGCATTTTTCAAAGTGTGGTTTACGCTGACTTCAGTGGGTTGGTTGATGTGAACTTCTAGATAATTTATTGTGGGCTTTTGAGCTGTCGGTCCATTAGAGGTGGGTCCTGTTGGATCAAATATGGGTGTTGTTGGATCACACGTTGGTGGTGTTAGATCAGGGGTAAAGGTGGGTCCTGTTGGATCAAATATGGGTGGTGTTGGATCACAGGTTGGTGGTATTAGATCAGGGGTAAAGGTGGGTCCTGTTGGATCAAATATGGGTGGTGTTGGATCAAAAGTGGGTGGTGTTGGATCACAGGTTGGTGGTGTTAGATCATGGGTAAAGGTGGGTCCTGATGGATCAAATATGGGTGGTGTTGGATCGAAAGTGGGTGGTGTTGGATCACAGGTTGGTGGTGGTAGATCAGGGGTTGGAGAACTGGCTTCAATGGTTAGATGAGATTTTGCGTTGGTAGACTCGTCTCCTATCATTGTTGGAGAAGAAGTAGGATCAGTTACAATCATGGTTTTATCTAGAGCTGATCTTTGGAGGTGAGAAAATTCGACGTCCAACCATGTCAGTACGCACTCTGTCGTTCCTTGTGTTAAAATCTTATTTTTTGTGTGATACAGATGTATTGTGAGGAGGTCCGTGCTTATTTTATCCTCAACAATAGCGTTTAGTTGATCGCTCCGGGTTTCAATGGAACAGCTTTTGTAGTATTCTAGGCAAGTGTGTTTGAAAATTTCGTAATGTTGACTGTTACGGAATTCAACAGAGTGTAGTGGGTTTGATGGTATTGTATGATGGTGATGTTACTAAATGTAATGTATGAGGCCAGCTGTGAAGGCTCCTGAGATAAAATGTAGTTGTGAATTGTCAGAAGGCCTTTCTTGCTACCACTACGACCTCACACTTAATTTTTTTCTTAATGAATGTGGCTACGTAAAGTGTCTAGGGTAATGATATGTAGTGTGGTGTGATAGTTTATAAATACACCCACAGATATTTAAGAAGACTAATAATATTAACAAATGTTAAAATACACTGAACTAACTCACGTGTGTAAAATTTTTGATAGAATTATATTACATTTATTTTGTTCTGGATCAAGTTTTATGTTGACCAGAACTTTTTTTAAAAAAAGATTAAAAAAAATTATGAAAGAAGTGCATGGAATGTTACATAATAAATGCAAGAGTGTACATATATAAGTACTAGACTAGTTAGTTTTATTAAAATGTTCTAGTATTCATCTACTTGGGAGGATAGTTAATGCTTGTGCTGTTGGGGTGGCCTCATCACACCTGTCTATATTGACTACACAGTGTCCAGTAAATTGCAGGAATTTTATGGGGTATTAGTAACTAAAAGGCGTTGGTGAACTTCCAGCAGACCAGAGGCTCACTCATCTTGAAGAAGTAGCTCTGGTGCTGAAATCTGGTGGTCCCACCTCTCCGTGCTGGCGGGCAATAATAGTGGTCTCTGTCACAACGTACTGCACAGATACACTCGAGTAAAATCACCAACTGGATAGACACCGCCTTGTTGACAGCTGAAACTCACAGCTCTGCAATCAAAGTATTGGCTATGTGTCAAAATTATATTCTCTACCCACGTCTGGACACAACACTGACACAACAACCACATCATACAGACAGGTCAGATCTCTCTGACCAAACAGCACATTTACCATGGTGGTTTTACATCAGATAGGTCCTCCCAGACTATAGATTCTGAAAAATATTTATTAGTTTCCTTCCCTAAAAGTGGATAGGTAATATGTTTCATTATTCTCAACACTTGATCTGTCTTTCCTAACCCTTGTTGGAGTTTATGTATATTGTTGGTCCCTAGACCCTGACTTGGGCGGGGGGTCTAGAGCAAATCCCTACTTGTTTGTAAGGCTAGATTTCGATATGGCAGTATCAAATCACTCGAACATTAAACAATATTCAAAATATACAAAGAAATAATTTCAATCTTACCAGATTATGAATAAAGAACACAGAAATGCTAGCAAAACTCAGCTGAGCTGCTGGCTATAGTATGGCGTCCCGGAACTTATTTCACTTTCTTTCATTTGGAAATCACCACACTTTAAAATACTGTGTCTATCATCGAACAACTATTGAGGAATGGCCCCACTTGCGCGTCTGAGCGCCGATAAAATGATTGTCTGTGGCCAATCACTGCCTAGGTTTATTTGAAATTCAAATTTCCTACCCTAAAGTCATTTCAGTCATGCTTCAGTCAAGTATGGATGTTTATCTGTTAGTCTGTCCGTCTCTACTTGTTTTTTTTTTTTCAAAATGTACTTGATTTTTGAACCAACCTTTCTCTCCCCTCCAAAATTTTGTCGTTAAAAGTTATATTTAGACACAGCTCCAACCAATGTCCCTTCGCTTCCCTACTAAGTTGATTTGAACACCTGCTTCTCAAGGTCGTGTTTTTTTGTGCAAATAGCGACACTTTTTATTCCATACAGTCTGTCGTTGATGTGAACAACACTGTCTTTTGTCATTATCTTCAATATTATCTATCCGTCTGTAAAATTAAGAACATATTAGTTCACTGCTCAGAATGGGCCATCCGGCCAGCTAATTTTTATATTCCTAACATTAATATTATGAAAAAGTTACTTTTTAAATTTTGTAATATTTCAACATCTGCGTTTAGCCGCTGAATTCAAATCAAGGGCTTGGTATCGCAAAAGCGTCCATTTCCGTACCTCGTGTCAATTTGGGGACGTGAATTTTTACTTTCCTCCATCCCCCCCCCCCAATTGCGTCTCCTTAGCCTTTCTAGTCTCACGCAATCTTTCCAGTCATATTTTTTCCTTTTTATCCGCCGTTCCCCTCCTGTCTAGCAAGTCAATTTTTATGGAGGGTGATGACCCGCGGTCTGGGCGATCATGTACTATCAGCAGCCTACGCATTATGTTTTTATCCTTACATGTTATCTTTGGAGGTATTTTACTGTTGTATCTCTGTCAATTTCACTACACATCTCCCCACTTGAAAACATGCCTATGGCAAGTTCCAAAACCAGCGATACACATAGGTAAAATTACTCCTCACGTCTGCCACTACTCTAATTTTGATCACAGGGGTGCCGACTGAGGAAATCTGCACCGACATTCAATTTGCCTGGGATATATTGGATACTGAACTGATAAGGTTGAAGCAATAAAGACCACCTCAGCAATCTTGCGTTTTCATGCTTAGCCTGAGATAAGAATACGAGAGGCTGATGATCCGTCTCCACCACAAAAGTCCTACCATACAGATAGATTTGAAACTTCTTTATTGCCCAGATTAACGCTAAACATTCTTTTTCGCTTGTGGAGTATCCTTGTTCCGCCTTATTCAATTTGCGGCTTGCATAAGCGACTGGTTTCAGTTCCCCATCAGGTGAAGATGATCTTTGCAACAAAGCCCCTCCGAGTCCTACATTACTTGCATCGGTTCTTAAGACAAAGTCCTGTGTCAAATCAGGCAGTTTGAGAATAGGCTTGCTAGTGAGTTTTTCCTTTAACTCTTGGAACGCTAGTTCACATTGTGCAGTCCAAATAATTTTATCGGGAAGTCCCTTGCGAGTCAGATCAGTCAGAGGAGCACAAATAGCGTTAAAATTTTTGATGTATTTCTGATAAAATCCGCATAACGACACAAATGATCGCACGTCCTTTTTTGTTTGCGGCCTAGGTGCTCTCTGCAGTTTTTCCAAGTTCTTAGGATCAGGGGTCATATTACCCTGATATACAGTGTGTCCCAAGAATTCCAACTCTTTGCATCCAATACAACATTTTGTGGGCCTAGCAGTTAAGTTCGCCTCCCGAAGTCTATCAAACAACATCTCCAGAGCTTCAATGTGTTCTTCAAATGTCTCTGTGGCGACGAGAATATCATCCATGAAATTCGTGATACATGGGTTATTCAGGGGATCCAACAATTTGCGCATCATCCTTGAAAACACACTCGGAGCATTTTTCAGTCCGAATGGTAGCATATTGAATTCATAATGTCCATCCGAAGTACTAAAAGCCAAATAAGGTCTCACTTCAGGCTTCACTGGGATCTGGTAATAGCCTTTACTAAGATCCACCTTTGAAAAGTATTTTGCCTTGTTCAGTCTGGCAAATAACTGTTTTGTGTCTGGTAATGGATCCACTTGTCCTTCTGTGACAGCATTCAGTTTCCTGTAATCTATGCACAGTCTGTGTTCCCCAGACGGTTTTCTCAACAAAACGACACTAGAACTAAAAGATGATTCACTGTGCGAAATAATCCCCTCCTTCAACAAATACTCTATTTCTTCCTTCAATGCCTTCTCCTTCGCGAACGGAATAGAATAGGCTCTCATACAGATTGGGTTTGAGTCTACCAGTTTCATGTCATACTGTAGCAAATTTGTATGGCCTGGTTTATCTGTTAATACATCTGTATGTTCCTCCAGAACCTGTTGAACTCTCTCCCTCTGGTTTTTAGTCAGGTGCTTACTGACTTTTACCTGTGCTGCGGTTTCACAAGGATGTAATGGGTATTCATGTGAGGTGAGTGGTTCTTTTTGCATCTGGGTTGCAATAGCCAAGGTCAATAAGGGGGTGCTTTCCTGGAGTGGTCTGTCCAGATACTTCTTTAACAGGTTTACATGATAAACTTTCTCCTTCCCCTTTTTGTCAATTTTATAGTTTGTTCTAGACACCTTCTCTAGAACCGTATATGGACCTTGCCAACCAATTTGTAATTTATTCTGGCTTCCGGATAGTAGAAGCAGCACCTTCTCTCCGACTGCCAGTTCCCTGTCCTTTGCCTTCCTATTAAAATATGCTGCATGTTTCTTCCTGGCTTGCTTCAAATTATCATTTGCCAGTTTCCATCCAGCTTTCAAACGAGTGGTCAGTTCGTTCACGTATTGATACGATGAGGTAACAGTCTCTTCCGCCTTCTCATCTGTCCAGGTCCTTAATAGAGTTACATCTGGATCTTTAATTTATCATACTTATTTTTCATGGAACCCATAGGGTCCCGTCCATTAGAAGCTCTATAATGAGGACTTTTCTTTCTAGAATCATCACTCACAAATCGACCACTACCAATTTTTCTCTGGGGTTTGTCTCCCCACTTAAGATTGTTTATGAGAGATCTTCGCTCTCTTGTCTGTTCTTCCAGTTTATATAAGTCTGACCGAGGGATTGTCATCTTATCCTGGGTAAAATTTCTTCTTTGTACTCTTCGCATAGTGGCCATGTTAATCCATTCAAGTGAAGACTGGGTGTGAAAAGGGGGCTCCCATTCCACTTTGTCTACCCGAGTATAATTAGTTTTCCTTTCAGGCCTAAAGTTGCCCCGTGGCGTTTCTAGGTCCTGCACATATTTTCCCTTTGTGGGTGTTCCCTCATGAAATACGCCACATGCTTCTACAAAGTTTTCAACATCGACATTTACGTCGGGCCAATAGTATTTTCGAGCAATCTTTTGGCAGATGGTACCGACTTTCTCATGGTCACCATCTTTTCCAACATGTAAGCTCCTTATTAAGTTTGCCCTATATATCTTGGGAAGAACTAACTGTCCGTGACCAGGGGATCTAGTTCCTGTCTTCCTATATAAGTGTTTGTTCTTCATGAAATATTTCCCCTTGCTCGGAGGTGTGTGGCATTTGGGCAATTTTTTAAAACAGGGCTTGAGTGTCCTATCCTCAGCCTGCGCCTTCCTCATCTCCTCTGGATGAGCATTTATAGGTTCACCTTCTTCCTCCTTCTTCTGTGACCTGGTCTGCACTGTCGCCATGATCACAGGTTTCTCGGGATTCCCCAAGAAGACGTATCTACACCCCAATATCAGAGGGTAGATTGGTTCATCTATCACTGCTGCTCTGATTTCTCCCTCCACATAGCGAGTTTTCACCGTTATCCTTGCGATGGGAAGTGTCATGAGTGGTATGTCCTTAGTCGCCCCTTGTATTTCCACTGTTTCTGTGGTATACTGACTTGGGTCCACTAGGCTAGACTTCACAACTGAATCATAATCCAAACCTGTATCATAAAGGCACCTTATGGTGACCCCATTACAAATAACATCCTCACAAACTGGGGGGTGATAAGGTTCCTGTTGTCCATTAGGATTAACCTTTAATCTTCGCGTCCCCGACTTCATTGCAGCAATGTTTGAAGGTTTCCTTCTACAAAATTCGGTGTTATGGTTATCCTTCTTGCACCATTTACACCATCTTTTTCCTTGGTTCAACGGTTTTCTTTCATTGAACTTTTGGTCATTGAACTGTGAGTTTCTGTCGCGATAGTCATTTCTTGGCCGCTCAAAGTTTGTCCTACCTTTATTTCCCTGCTCTCTATTATCAAATTTATTAAATTGCTGTGGAGCTTTAAAATTGTCTATGTGCTTCTTTTTAGCACCACTTACCTCTGCCTGAGCTGCCTGATACCTCTCAGCAACATTTAAAATTTCCCCCAACCTCTCTGCACCTTGTTCCATGAGAAATTTTCTCATGTCTGGAGCCATGGACTCTCTCAATTGCTCAATCATGATCATTTCTTTAAGATCTTGGGTCTTCCCCAGAGCCGTCCATTTCTCCAAATAGGTTTCTAGTCTAGCAGAGAATTGGTGGTATGTCTCCCCAGACAACAGTTTGGCATTTCTAAATTTCTTACGATAAAATTCACCATTCTTCTCGTACCTTAATAACAAAGCCTGCTTTAACATGTCATAATTGTCTTGGTCTTCCCTGTTCATTTTGGCAAATACTTCATAAGAAGTACCTCTCAATCCCTGTGATAGCTTTAAACTCCACCTCTCTCTCTCTCTAACCCATATGTAGTAGCTAATAACTCAAAACGTCCTAGGTACCCCTCTATGTCATCGTCTTTTTCAACAAAATGGTCTAAATGAAACCCCATAGCTGAGTTTGAGGCTCCCAGACTGGGCGTAGCATCTGAGGCAAAAGGGCTGGCACCATTTTCAGGAGCCGGGCCTTGTAATTCCAGCTCCCTTAGTCGTAATTCGTGCTCCCTCTGCAACCTTCTATCTTCTGCCTCCCTTTCGGCAGTCAACCTTTTTTCTTCTGCCTCCCTTTCGGCAGTCAACCTTTTTTCTTCTGCCTCCCTTTGCTGTCGTTTTTTCTTCTGCCTCCCTTTGCTGTCGTTTTTCTTCTGCCTCAATCTGCAGCCTCTTAATCTCAGCCTCAATTTGTAACCTCTTTTCTTCAGCTAACTTTCTATCTTCCCTTTCAATATATTTATCACATTCAGCCGTTACATATTGAATTAAAATTTGACCATCCATTCCCATCTCCTTTGCGGTCAGCACAGCAGCTGATCGGAATTTTGCTAGCTCCGCCATACTTTTTAGACAATATAATAATATACAAGCTAAATCTCTAACCAGTAAATACACTAAGTACTTCTTATGACTATAGTCTAACTAATTCTAACTAACCAGTTAACTAATTAGTTATCACTGGCTGTGAAGATTCACCAACTTTTATCTGCAGGGACACTTTTAATTTTAAAGGGAATTTCACAATTTTTTTTCCCTAATTTTATTTCTCCAACCAGGAGATCCTAATATTACTGTTGGGCTAATTATCCCTGGACAAGACCCCAATGTATGTAGTGGGTTTGATGGTATTGTATGATGGTGATGTTACTAAATGTAATGTATGAGGCCAGCTGTGAAGGCTCCTGAGATAAAATGTAGTTGTGAATTGTCAGAAGGCCTTTCTTGCTACCACTACGACCTCACACTTAATTTTTTTTCTTAATGAATGTGGCTACGTAAAGTGTCTAGGGTAATGATATGTAGTGTGGTGTGATAGTTTATAAATACACCCACAGATATTTAAGAAGACTAATAATATTAACAAATGTTAAAATACACTGAACTAACTCACGTGTGTAAAATTTTTGATAGAATTATATTACATTTATTTTGTTCTGGATCAAGTTTTATGTTGACCAGAACTTTTTTTAAAAAAAGATTTTAAAAAAATTATGAAAGAAGTGCATGGAATGTTACATAATAAATGCAAGAGTGTACATATATAAGTACTAGACTAGTTAGTTTTATTAAAATGTTCTAGTATTCATCTAGTGNGGAGGATAGTTAATGCTTGTGCTGTTGGGGTGGCCTCATCACACCTGTCTATATTGACTACACAGTGTCCAGTAAATTGCAGGAATTTTATGGGGTATTAGTAACTAAAAGGCGTTGGTGAACTTCCAGCAGACCAGAGGCTCACTCATCTTGAAGAAGTAGCTCTGGTGCTGAAATCTGGTGGTCCCACCTCTCCGTGCTGGCGGGCAATAATAGTGGTCTCTGTCACAACGTACTGCACAGATACACTCGAGTAAAATCACCAACTGGATAGACACCGCCTTGTTGATAGCTGAAACTCACAGCTCTGCAATCAAAGTATTGGCTATGTGTCAAAATTCTATTCTCTACCCACGTCTGGACACAACACTGACACAACAACCACATCATACAGACAGGTCAGATCTCTCTGACCAAACAGCACATTTACCATGGTGGTTTTACATCAGATAGGTCCTCCCAGACTATAGATTCTGAAAAAAATATTTATTAGTTTCCTTCCCTAAAAGTGGATAGGTAATATGTTTCATTATTCTCAACACTTGATCTGTCTTTCCTAACCCTTGTTGGAGTTTATGTATATTGTTGGTCCCTAGACCCTGACTTGGGCGGGGGGTCTAGAGCAAATCCCTACTTGTTTGTAAGGCTAGATTTCGATATGGCAGTATCAAATCACTCGAACATTAAACAATATTCAAAATATACAAAGAAATAATTTCAATCTTACCAGATTATGAATAAAGAACACAGAAATGCTAGCAAAACTCAGCTGAGCTGCTGGCTATAGTATGGCGTCCCGGAACTTATTTCACTTTCTTTCATTTGGAAATCACCACACTTTAAAATACTGTGTCTATCATCGAACAACTATTGAGGAATGGCCCCACTTGCGCGTCTGAGCGCCGATAAAATGATTGTCTGTGGCCAATCACTGCCTAGGTTTATTTGAAATTCAAATTTCCTACCCTAAAGTCATTTCAGTCATGCTTCAGTCAAGTATGGATGTTTATCTGTTAGTCTGTCCGTCTCTACTTGTTTTTTTTTTTTCAAAATGTACTTGATTTTTGAACCAACCTTTCTCTTCCCTCCAAAATTTTGTCGTTAAAAGTTATATTTAGACACAGCTCCCACCAATGTCCCTTCGCTTCCCTACTAAGTTGATTTGAACACCTGCTTCTCAAGGTCGTGTTTTTTTGTGCAAATAGCGACACTTTTTATTCCATACAGTCTGTCGTTGATGTGAACAACACTGTCTTTTGTCATTATCTTCAATATTATCTGTCCGTCTGTAAAATTAAGAACATATTAGTTCACTGCTCAGAATGGGCCATCCGGCCAGCTAATTTTTATATTCCTAACATTAATATTATGAAAAAGTTACTTTTTAAATTTTGTAATATTTCAACATCTGCGTTTAGCCGCTGAATTCTAATCAAGGGCTTGGTATCGCAAAAGCGTCCATTTCCGTACCTCGTGTCAATTTGGGGACGTGAATTTTTACTTTCCTCCATCCCCCCCAATTGCGTCTCCTTAGCCTTTCTAGTCTCACGCAATCTTTCCAGTCATATTTTTTCCTTTTTATCCGCCGTTCCCCTCCTGTCTAGCAAGTCAATTTTTATGGAGGGTGATGACCCGCGGTCTGGGCGATCATGTACTATCAGCAGCCTACGCATTATGTTTTTATCCTTACATGTTATCTTTGGAGGTATTTTACCGTTGTATCTCTGTCAATTTCACTACACAGAGCAACATTGACCCTTGTTCGTTTGTTTGATGATCAGATGTGGAGGGTTGGTCCAGGCGTGAAGTTTTCTTTGTATGGCTTTTTCTTTGTTAAGGCAGTAGCTCTTAGTGACTGTAGAGGGACGTAATCTTCCATCTCTGGGTGGTTTTACTATCGCTGATACGACGACGCTGTTCTCCTCGCTCGCCATGATCAACATTACATGCCTGAGGGCTGACAAGCCCTGTAATTTAACATTGTGTATTGTTCCATAGCCAGAAGGTCACCGTCAGAATTTAGAATGTGTAACAACTGTTGAAGTAGTTTTCGATTTATCGACAAATGGTGGCAGGACACAATACCGTCATTCCATACAGAAAAAACACAATATTAATACGTGAATTTAACACAATTGCAATATAAACAATTTCATTGTATGTCAAACAAAACCGCCAACACAGGGATGTATAAACCATCCATATTAAATGGGAACAACTTAGAATAAAATATCCAAAATGTAGAGCCAAATAAAAACACGTCCGCACATGTGTCCAGGTGAAGAACAGAGATCATGATGCAAGGGCAACAACTTGACCTCTTTACCCAAGCGCCCAATCTCGCACCCGCTGAGACATCGTCTAAGGCAGCGGTTTTCAACCTGTGCGCCGCGGCGCCCTGGGGCGCCATGACTGACGTTCAGGGGCGCCGTGGTTGGGCGTAGATTTTTTTCGTATTTAGCTGTAAATGAAACACAGAGCTGTGGGAAATTTCATTTTTGGTGTTTGTCAACCTGCGGGGCCCCGGAGAAATTTCACTTTTGATGTTGGCCAGCCTTTGAAGTCCGGCTCCCCAGACCCGCCTATCAACTTTCCGCGCATTCTCCTGTGAATTTCTGTTTTCAAACGTTTTTGATTGTGTAGTGAGTTTGATATAAACTATGGAAAGATTTTTTTAATTTGGCAAGTGTTAGTAAAAAGCTAGAACTTGTTGAGGATGACAAGGAAAGTGAAAATTAGGAAAGGAAACGTAAGTATAGAAAATACGACGAAGGTTACTTAGATTTTGGTTTCACGTGCACTCTTGTGAACAATGAAAAGCGATCACAGTGTGTTTTGTGTTTCAAAGTACTCTCTGTCGAATGTATGCTGCCTAGCAAATTGAAGCGCCATTTAGAAAGTGTTCATAAGAATGACGTTGGCACACCAAGAGAATATTTCTCTAGAAAGCTGAGTCAAATGAAAGAACAAAAATCAGACAATGAAATAGATTTTAGTGCAGATATTGTTTCTATAATTCAAGGACACCTATCTCAACAGTGTTTATTTTGAAAAATACTTTCCTGAAAACTGTGACAGGTGTCAGTGGGTTCAAAATCACTTCAGTGGGGATGCTCCTTCGGACTTCAGTACTGTAGAAGAGGAAGAACTGATAGAACTTTCATCACTACAAGCGAAGTTTCCATCAGTGGCATTGCCAAAATTTTGGTATTCAGTAAAACAGGCGTTCTCAAGCTTAAGCAAGAGAGCACTGAAGATATTAATTCCTTTTGCAACCTCCTATCTCTGCGAGGCTGGGTTTTCAGCAGTGGCTGTCATAAAAACCAAGTTTAGATCAAGACTTGATGTGGAGAAGCAAATGAGGGTAGCTGTATCTCAATTGGTGCCACGATTTGACAAGCTGTGTAACAACAAGCAAGCTCACGTTTCACACTGAGGTGACAGGTGCTTTATTCATCATATTTTTTTTTTAGTTTTACTGTACAATTTTTTTGTTATGGAGATTGAATCATGAGTGCAGTATATCAGGGAATCATGTTCAGACAATAATATAAAAAAATGTAAGAAAGAAACTACGTTATTTGTGCTGTTTTCTTTTTTATAGTAAGGGTTTACAAAGTGCACTTTGTGTATAATTTTCTTGTACGTGTAATTTTTTCACAGATTGTCCAAGTGCATTTTAAAAAAAATTACATTTAAAAATTACATTGTTTAAAAGCCTTTCCAAAGCTCTTCTGCTCAAAAAAAAGTTAGGCTAAATATCGAAACATTGCTAGAGTTCTTACCAGTTATCCCACAGGGGAGCCGCAGAAAGAATGTAGTTGGTCAGGGGAGCCGTGGACTCAAAAAGGTTGAAAACTGCTGGTCTAAGGGGTTCGTTCCTATAGTCAGTAATGACTAAAAAGGATACTTCTACTACTACACAAAAATGAAAATTACAAGATGAAAGCGTGCATTCGTTGCTAATAGTAACAAAGAAAAATAATTAATTGCGGGATAAGACATTCAGCTGGATGAGTGTGGCTAAGAGATATGATGGCAGCCTCTCACTCCAAAGTTACCGCAGCTTCTAATACAGGGGACATAATAGGTAGATATTGTTTTCAGAACGAGTGATTCATAATGACGTCATACTTCCCCCCCCCCCCTCCCCCATCTCTTGGGTAATGATATTCGATGCCTACCCTTCTCTGATAAGGACGAAAATATAGGGGGACCCGTGTGCATGTTGCGCCCGTTAACAATCCCTTAGCACTTGGAAATCTTTAAGAATAGGCAATACGGCCGCTGCCCTGGCAAAATTTAAAAATTAGGAAACCTGCCTACCACACACATATTTACAGAATGTATGATTCCAGAATACACACATTGAGATCGTCACCGGTTTTACGGGGTTTGTGCACTGAGATCCTCCATGTGTGAACTAAAGAAGGAGATCGCAGCACTGATGAAGTTGTCCGTGTGCAAAAAAGATAATCCTTAAAACTAGAGCCCCTTGATGTATAGAGAGTTACGCGAACTAAGATTTGGCCGCCATTTTTTGGCTGTACCCGTATTGCAGGAAAATGGACCCAATCACGAGTTTCAGACCCAATTTGCATTTTCGTTTAGGTTAACTAATAATTTGAAATAAAATTAGATGCAAATACAGTAGCACGTATTTGTACTATTTTTTGTATTTCAACTAACAAAACAAAAAGTAGAAAAATAGTTTACTTACCGGTTTGTTGAATAGAATCAGTAGCGTGAATTTTTAACACTTACTCCGTTAAATTTTATATTCCGTTAGAATTCCACTATTTGGCAACAAATATTCCGTTAGAATTGCAACACTTAGCAAAACATACTCCCTTCGAATTGAACTATGTACCTAGTTTGAAAAGTGAAAACTGGTGAATGACTGTTGTAGACACTGACAGTTTTACTAGATTCAGATGATCACATCCGTTTTTTTTTTCATTAAAAATGCGACAATGTACAGATAGTTTTAACAAAATCTAATTACATATTTTGGACCGGAGATTTTATGATAATTTTATTATATAACTATATAATATATTTTATATATATATATATATATATATATATATATATATATATATATATATATATATATATATATATATATATATATATATATATATATATATATATATATATATATATTATTCTTCTTCTTCTTTCTTTTATCCTTAGCCGCCAACAGTAAAAGCAGTCAGTGGCTATATATATATATATATATATATATATATATATATATATATATATATATATATATATATATATATATATATATATATATATATATATATATATATATATATATATATATATATATATATATATATATATATATATATATATATATATATATATATATATATATATATATATATATATATATATATATATATATATATATATATATATATATATAATAACTTATATATTATATATTATTTAATTTTTATTATTATATAATAATAATATCTTATAATTTATTATATAATCTATTATATAATTTTATTATAATGTGATTATAATTAATAAATATTAATAAAATAATAAAAATATAAAATTTTTAATATATTATATGATTTTTATTATATAATTTTATATTTTATATATTAAAATTATATAATTATAAAGTTATATAATTTATATTATATAACTTAAAATTATATAAATTATATAAAATATATAGAATGTATAAATTTATAATTATATATTATATTTATAATATATTTATAAATATAAATATATAAATATAATCTTATAAATATAGAAGAGGTGTTAGGAATAGACAGACCTAGGGAACTGAATAATGTAGTCAAACAATATTTAACGCGAACAAATTTTAATATATAGTGGCTGGGAATGTGAAGGTCTGATGCTTTTCTTACAATGCATATGACTTTTAACACATGAACGTCAATTAAATATCTGTTAAAGTCAGTTATATAAGTGGAACCACCAGGCCTTTACACTCCTCCATTTTAATATTATTCTTGTTCAGAGTTGCTTCTTGATTTTGTTTGTTCTTTTGGTTTTTTTTTGTTTGTTTGTTTTTTGTTTGTATTTTTTTTTATTGCACGTATTAGGATAATTGTGATTGTCCCTATTTCCAATGATTTGGCAAATGTGATGCCACTTTCTCATATCGGCAGTTGTTTATATTATTTGGAATTGAAAACAATATATATCCTAATTATAACCCATCAGAGGTTGAACGGGATATTTGTTTCATTAATTTAAAAAAAAAAATCTTAGTCGATGCTTATTCTCTCTACTAGCCCTGGTATTGTCCAACCGAAAATGGCGTCTACGTCGTTCAGCCTCGTTTTCAATTCTGACATAGTTCGCGTAACTCTCTATACATCAAGGGGCTCTACTTAAAACCAAACCAAACATTCAGCTTCCTCGAAACAAAGACACAGCAATGGCTCGACTGTCATGAGAAAAAAATCATCCACGGAACTGATGTAGTGCGTAAAAACTCAAGTTTTGCGGAGGCACATGATCGCTACACTTCAAGTTCAAGGCTTTCGTGACACGACAAGAGATGAGAAGCCTCAAGAATATGCATCCATATCAACCTACAAAAGAAGATGCTGAGTGAGAAATCGAAACGCTAAAAAAGCAAAAAAAAAAAAAAAAAAAAAAAAGATATTAAGATTACGCAGAAGGCCTATAATTATTCACATAATTCGTGCTTCATTTCCTTATTGAAGCAGCTACCAGATAAAATCTGTATAAGCTAAAAAAATAAATAATAACTTATGCTTATTCTTATGTTGTAAGATACATGTTATGTACTATAGATATCTGTTCTGTATATATATATATATATATATATATATATATATATATATATATATATATATATATATATATAGATATATATATATATATATATAAAGATATATATATATATATATATAGTCCATTCCTTCATCTCTCACCCTCAAACATTTCACTTGCTCCACTAATCACAATTTTATAATTTTAGTATACAAGCGACTGTTCAACTAAATAACTAAATAAAGCAAATCGCTTCTTTCCTATTCTTACCTAGGTCTAGCGATTGCTGACATGGGCTGTGTCACGACCATAATTTGGACAAACATTTGTTTAAATCCAGCATTCAGCTCACTAGATTTGCCTTTTGATCCAATAGACTTTCAATACCTAACAGGTGGGATGTCACATTCTACCTTTACACGCGTTTCCGCCTGGATAACAGCCTTAATTACTCTGGAGAGATGCCTATGCATAACGGTGCCTTTAAAGGTTTGTATTGGGTGGAATAATCTGTTAGCAGCAGTATTCTGTTCATGCCAAAACAATTCTGCAAGCAAAAGCATCAAAGTTATAAGCACAAACTGAAATAATGTCACGGATTGCCTCCCCTGCTTTGCAGTAGTGGTCCAACAGTGGCCAAAAGTCAAGAGTATCTAAACTGAGTCGTCCAATGTGTTTACCTTCGCACAAGATTGCTCTTGGCAGAGTTTTAGATAGAAGGTTAATGACGCTTCTACCTTACTGGAGGTCACAAAATAATTCAGAGGTCTAAAACAATGGTGCTTAACGCTGAAAATGTGTTACCTTATATCTGTCCGTCGTCTTTTGTGAAGGATTTAAGCAATGGTTTTTAGCCTCTTTAAGCCCCCAGCTGACTTAATTCAGCGAATTTCCTCTTATAATGGCATAGCTCTGTTTAGAGGTAAATTTTTTGTCTACATGTATATATATATATATATATATATATATATATATATATATATATATATATATATATATATATATATATATATATATATCTTCTTCTTCTTAAATCCTTAACCACAGACCGTCAAAGCAGTCAGTGGCCATCACGCCTAGTGGCGTCTTGTAGGGCAACAACAAATTGATTCCACTTTGCTCGATCGGTGGCCATCCTTCGTACAGTGCCCTAACTCTGGTTCATTTTTTGCATCTACCCTCCACAGTCCTCCGCCAGGTTGTTTTTGGTTGGCCTCTCTTTCGTTTTCCTTCAGGGGTCCACAAAACAGCTGTTCTTGTGATGGCATCGGGGTCTCTTCTGAGGACATGGCCATCCCAGCTCCAGCGTCTGCCAGCTATGATGGTGTGCATGTCCTCCTGCTTGCTCCGAGTAAGCAGATCTTGGTTGGTGATGGTATTCGGCCAAAAGATGCGGTGAATTTTTCTTAGGCATGTTGTGTGAAAAGAGGACAATTTCGACATTTTGATAATTATTCCTTTGTTCCACTCTGATGGTGTTGTCCCTGTTTTCAAGACTTGTGCAAACAGTGGTTCTAATAGTTCTGCTGCTAGCTCAGGGTCTGTCTTAAATAGCTCTGCATTTAAGTTATCATGGCCAGGAGCTTTTCCGTTCTTTAACCTTTTGATTGCTGTGATGATTTCTTCTTTTCGTGGAGTGTCTGTATTTACATCTAGATCGTTTTCAGCATCAGGAACATTCAATTGTGTCTCTGGTGGTTCCTTGTTCAGAGTTTCTCTGAAGTGCTCTGCCCATTTTGTTTCCTGTCCCTCTGCTGTCGTGATGAGATTTCTTTGCTTATCTCTTACTAATGTAATGTTGTTTGCACCTCGTTTTCTGCTGATGAATTTAGTTATTTTGTATACTGTGCTTTGTTCATTTCTCAGTGCTGCCTCTTCTGCCTGTCTTGCAAGATCGTCTAGGAAATTCCGTTTGTTGGCTCGGGTTTGGCGTTTAATTTTCTTGTCCAGGAAATATATGAAATATTCTGGCTCATACGTCTGCTTTCATACATGTAATAACTGAATCAACTATGTTTGTTTAGTTTTAAAATAACATTGAACACATTTAATAATCAATTAGAATGAACAGTTTAAAATAAATAAAATGCTCGACTTTTATATTCAAATCAAATTTTCTCTTCCCGTAGATTTAGAGTGAGGATATAGTCAGAAGATTTTGTCCCTTTTGCTGGTTCCATTTTTAAGCCCTTAACTGATATAAAGGGAGTCCTGCAGCTGTGGTTTTCGTCACTTCTTGGTGATGAATGTACTTCTCTCACACGAGTGGCGTGGTAACTTCAGTACTTCGAACCGTCTGATAGCTTGTAACCACGAACCTAAAGTTTTGGGAATACACAATCTCCTCACGCAGGTTAGAATGGGTACAAGCAATTTAGGTTATGTGCTCTCGAACCACTTGGTCTGGAAATTTTGAATCCCTTTTATGACGGGGGAATCTACGGAACACTTGGCTGGGAAAGTTTCTCATATGATGGGTGATCCAATTCCTTTGTGTTCCAGTCTTGGTATATAATTTCCTGGTCCCTTAAGTTTTTGAGTGTATTTATAAAGGCGGGCTTACGTTTTAAGGTTTTAAGTTTCTCAAATACTTCGATCTGTCGCTTATTTTATAGGAATTCTAAGTCCGATGACTCTCTGGCTTCTGGGAGTCGCTCATATGACGTACGCTGCAGTCTCTCTGAGTTCTGTTTCTCCGATTTCACTAAATTTTATGTGCAGTTCTCAGTTCATTTCACAGATGGTGCTTCCGTCGGATGTTCCAATAGGATCCATAGTTTATTCCGGCTTCTTACTTTAATCCAATCGTAAGCTCTTTAGCACTGGGTTGAGGTGTCTAATTTCAAAATATCCCCTACGTGTTTTAAAATATTACATTTAATATTCCAACGCGTGACCTATTTCAAATCATGCGGAAATAATTCCGCCGGCATGTTTATGCAACTCCACACACAAATATGTGAACTATCTTGGCTAATGCTTTCCGCCAAGATGTCTACCCAGACAGATTATCTGTAACAATCACCAGGGATTGTCCCACAAAAAACGATAAACGCATCTACCCTCTGTGCAATCTGCTAGACAAACAGACACCGACGTCAGCAACCCAGACAGTCAATCTTGGATTCTTTTCATGTCGATCGGACGAGACCGTGTAGTCACCATCTTTTCACCTGGGGTCAAAGTTCTGACCGACGCGTTTTAAAAGATGGTCAGACTGAGAGAGTAGATAAGCGTATGACCACTATAATTACCTGGTATTATCGCATTTACCTTGCGGAACGTAAACAATTCTGCGTGTAAAACAGATACGTCCGTAGGGGAGTAGAGTGTTAGAGACATCGCCCTACTAGATCCAGTACAGAGCAAAATAATGAATGAAAAGGCATGATTTATGGCAAGTATAAGCGATTGGTGAGAAAAATAAGGAAAAAGAAATGATACTGCCGTAGGGCTAATTGTGTGAGAGATCACACAAAAGAGCACTTTCAAACGTTCTGTGACAAATAGTATAATGTGTCAAATCTATATGTGGTATACTATAATGTAGAAAAAAATCTGAATAATAACGTTTTCTAAAAGCATTCCTGCATTACTGGGATCCTAAATGGGAGCAAAGATTAATACTAGTTTCACTTGCCGTTTTAGCTGAATTTATTGTTGATAGTTCTGTCACGTTTCAAGTTTTATTTCCGTTGGCAAAGTCCCTTTCTGCTCCGATTTAGACATCTTAGCTTTATAATATTAAGTTGTTTGGCTTTCTAATGAAAATGGAGTCCGATAAGTTACCACAATGATCATACAACAATAGATGACACTTTAATTTGATTAAAGATGCCTTTTAGAAATGATTGACTCTGCAGGAACAATTCCATTAAATCGTTACGGCGGAGTTTAGGACAGCAAAATACGTCTTACTAAAATAAAGGGACTAGAAAATAACCCACGTTACAGACACAAAAAAAACAGAAAGGAAAGAGAACGAGACAGAGTTAAAAAAACATAATAATAAATACGAATACAACCAATGCTACAACGTTCAATCAATCAATCAATCAATCAATACCCTTTAGCTCCCCGAGGA
>JAMPIV010018904.1:47500-237500 GCA_024509875.1 Oreohelix idahoensis
TGCTGTCCTCACATAATTTCTGCAAGACTTGTAGAAGCTCTGTATAGCATGAATCAGAGCTGCTGGAATGTTCTTCTTTGCCAAACAGTCCCAAAGTTTGCTCCAGGGGACCCTGTCAAACGCCGTTTCCAGATCTATGAAACAAAGATGGATCTCACGCTTATACTCAAGGGCCTTTTCACTCAGCTGTCTGAGTGTGAAGATAGGTCTTGAGTACTTCGGTTTGTTCGGAATTTGCACAGGACCTCATCCAATTGTGGCTCAGCTAGGCGTGGGAGTCTCTGCTCTAGGATTCTAGAGTAGATTTTACCAGGGACACTGAGAAGGGATATGCCTCTATGGTTTCCACATTGTCGGTTGTCACCCTTTTTGAAAATTGGTGTTATGATGGCAATCTCCCAATCCTTTGGTATGGTCTTGTTGCATCACGCTGCCTGAGGGACCTTTAAGAATAATAGGTCCCCTGATGCTCCCATGTACTTAACCATTTCTGGTGTTATACCATCATGCCCTGCTGTTTAACCCATCTTGATTTTCTCCAGTGCTGATTTCAGTTCGTCCATCTTTATGTCATCTTCATCATCTGTGGTTTTCTCTTCTGTGCTAGTAGTTATCATTTCTGATGCTTCACCATGCTCACCATCCAGGAGTTCTGAGTAATATTCTTTCCATCTTTCCATTACTTCCTTCGGGGCAGTAAGCAATTTGCCTTGCTTGTCCTTTATAAATTTGATAGGCATTGTTTTTCCTTCCTCGTGTTCTTTAGGGTATTATAGAACAATTTATGGTTTTCTTGCGCATCTTTTTCTAGCGTTTCTCAAAATTCTTCCCAGGACTTCTGTTTTGCTGCTAGCACCTTGTTCTTTGCTTCTGTTCTGAGTGTCACATATTCTCTATATTTCTCCATTTGTCCTGTTGTGTTTTTAGCTCCTAAGTATTGTTTCCATGCCATTTTCTTCTCTCTTATTTTCTTTGACTTCCTCTGTCCCCCAAGGTGTCCTATTTCTCTTGTTCCCAAGTCGGACTTCACCACATGCTTCTGCAGCAGCTGTCTTTATGATGTCCTTGAATTTAAGCCAGAGTGTTTCCAAATCATCAGGTTGTTCTTCTGTGTTGCTCACCGCTGCAGCAATAAGCCCCTGATTTCTGGTCTTAATTTCTGGCTCTCAGATTGTAGGTCTTAATGCTCATTTCTCGTGTTCGTTTACTTAGTTTCTTGCGTGATGTTTTGCAGTTCCTAGGCTGTGCAACTCTTTCAGTTGTTCTTTTGACTGTAAGCAGGTAGTGATCACTTCCAATCTTTCGCCCCCTCCAGACTCTAGCATCCCGGACATATGTGAATGAGCTCCTCCTAACAATGGCATAGTCGATCACTGACTTCTCATTCTTTGTTGGTGCACATCTAGTGTATGCATGTATGCGCTTATGGGGGAACTTTGTGTTTGTGATGATCAGATTCTGCTCACTGCAGAATCTAAGGGGTTGCTTTCCATTGTCATTGAGAGTATCTTCTCCATATCTTCCGATAACTCCACCCCATCTAGCATTGTCATTTCCAACTCTGGCATTGAAATCTCCGAGCATTATAATTTCATCTAGGCAGTCATCCACTGTCCTTTGAAGCAGCTCGAAGAATTCCTCCTTGACCTCTGCTCTTTCATCCTTATTTGGCCCATACACTATGACCAGGTCGACTATGGTTTCTCCTTCTTTTAGTTTTACAACCATAATGCTCTCCGAGACAACGTTCCGTCCCTTGATACTACCTTTTTGGTTTTTGGCCACAATGCAACCCACGCCCCCTTTAGCTCTTTCAGATGTGGGTACACCAATGTAGAGCAGCGTGTTACCATCGAGATCGTGACTCATTGTCCTGTTTTCTTTGTTTCCGTTAAAGCCAGGATTTCTAGTTTTGCTTTTCTCTCTTCCACCAGCTCCTCTTTCTTCCCATTCATACTTCTTGTGTTAGATGTTCCGTAAGTCGTAGTCCGTAGTCCGTTCCAGTTCGTCGCCTTTAGAACCAGTCCAGTTTTCTCTCGTGTAGTTCTCATAATAAAAAGTTTAAACCAAACAGGTGATCAGCCTGTTGTGCTTTTGCATGGTGGAGGGGCTGCCTCCTTACGGCCTCCATGCAGGCCGCCCTACTCCTTTTCAGCCGGGCTTGGGACTGGCCTAGGCGGAGTTAAATTTAATTCTCATCGAGAGTAAATTCTGACATGGGATGGCAGAATAAAGAGGGGGGCACATAACTATGTGTCGGAAAACGCCATATTCAGAATAGTGTTTCGTTTCTATTTCTATTACCAGTTATTGGTGGTACCAGCAGACAATACTATCTCTGGAACCAAGTGAAGGTAGAAGTGGACTAACGTTGTGCGAGACGACATCATAAGATGGTCTTATATACAGACACAGAACCAGCTTGGCCGTTACTCCTTGGCGTTCTGGGAACGTGCGGCACCTGAACGTTGACCAGAGACGAGCGCGAGCAGAGTGAAAAGAACCAATCCATAAGGAGGATTAGAATCATCATTGGCAGCTAAGTTAACCCATATGTTGCCACTTGAACCTCTTATCAAAAACCATCACCCGAGTGATGAAAACTCTATTTTGTAACTAACTATTATTCCTTTCTTTTAAACTGTTAAACTTAAAGTGATTATTAAAAATTTTTATTTGTAATTATACCAATTTAACTTCGATTCAATCATTTTAAATGTACTACATGTTCGTCTCAGTCAAAATTACAACGCACACTCTAAACAGAGCTATATTATAATAATAATTCCACTGATTAACTCAGGGGTGGGGGCTTACCGAGCTAGAATAAACCATTGCTTAAATTCTTCATAAAAGGTGTCGGCAGATTGTCACGAAGTGGATTTAAGTTTAAAGAGTTTGCCTGATTGAAAGCAAGACCCTAGTATGAGAAAGTTTGAGAAGATAGAATTTAGATGAAAAATGACATGCCTGTGGACAGATGAGACTATTGGGTCAAGGGCTAGAACCAGGATTTGACTCTCCCCTTGCCGCTTCGTGACTTCAGAAAAGCTATAGAATCACCCCCCACTAACTACCTTTAAACACAAGGAGATAAGGTGTATAAAATGACCACAGAAACCACTATACCGACCACATATAGGTATAGTATAGAGTAGAAGCTGATCCAGTATACGGTATATATATATTTATTTACACACAAAAAGTCAGTAAATTTCATCATACATCAATCAAATAAATAGCGTGCACTGTAGCACGGCTGAAAAAACAAAGTAACAATTAAATTAGATAGACACTAGGAAAACCCCAATCACATTCACTCTTTCTGTCACCCTGCTGAGGAACAATAAAAATAGTTAGTGATTTAAATACTCTAATCTTGTGGGGCTGTCAACTTTAGTCTCCACTCTCTAATACAAATGAGATTTCTACTGTTGCCGTCCTGTTGCCTCTTCCTCAAAGAACGTCTACACAGCTTCCAACTTGATAGCGATATGCGCCGCTAACTAACACCACTGGAAATGCTAAAATAATAGACTTGGCTTACAACGATGGCTCAGTGTCTATCCGTCAAATGGATAATGAACAGACCCTACTGGTCCTGTCTATTTTCTCCCTCCTTCTCTCTCTCTCTCTCTCTTGCTCTTGGTTCAGTGTCTCTCTAACCCTCGACGACTGATGATGCGGCGTCTCCGTTACGCTCTTCTCTCGTTACTTTCATGACCCAGGTATTGTAACCCTATCACCTGCTCTTGAATTCGGTGATGATGATGATGGTCGCGTATCAAGTATGAGGTACTTGATTAACTGTCGAAAACTTCTCTGCTGCTGAATAGCTTATATAACTTTCCACTTTTAACCCGCTCCGGATTTAGAGGAAAACACAGCCTTGATTTCTGGCTGTATGCAATTACACCCGTCTTCAGGCCACGTGCCGTTGTCGGAGACAATAATAGCGAAGAGCTCTGGGTTTTTATGATAAATAAACCCCATTCCCGCTAAAGCATTGGCACTTCACTGCAAGAGACCGTAGGTTATTTATCTTTTGCTTCTGACAATAACTCGAGTCCTCTGACCCCTGAGATATGTCCTTTTGCCGTGGATAATTTGTATTGGCAACTTATGCTCCCCCACTGTTTTTTCCGTGACCCGCTGAAATTAAAAGAAAATGCGTCTAATGTACGCCTCTCTAACATCACGTATCTCTAACATAATGCTCCCATAATCTTTACACCTCAATACTTCACCCGCTAAGCACCACAAATCCATAAATAATTTCTATCCACGTGTCACTTCAATCTCACTCCTTCTACTCCCCTTCTCTCGTTCTGAACAACGATACATAAAATATATCTACCCACGTGTCTCTCTATCTCACTCTCCTTCTACTCCTCCCTTCCCTCAACTTAAATCTACCAGGTAAGTAAACAAAGCCCGAGACACTGTCTGACGGGTTACGTGGCTGTTACGCATGGCTAACCACGTGTCCAAACCTTTCAACTAGGGAACTCCTTTGTGCGAAATTCCGTGGCCTCCTTTTCCCATTACACATTGAGGTTTCCTGGCTTACTCCAAAATTAAATTAAATCTCGCTATAGGAATAGTTTACTTCTCTAAGCAGTATAATTCACTTATAACATACATCTTTACCCTCCGACTGCATTTCTCACATTTAAGGAATAATAAAATGTACGTACACACAATGGAGTTCCCAATAAAACTACATTTGTAAATACACAGGAATAAATGGTGGTATTACACAACACTCTACAACTATGAGCACACGTGTATCTCATAACTTCACACGCTCCTATCTACTGCCAAAATCCTAGAAGGAATTATGCCCACTTTTACATTTACATCGTTCTTCAAAGATAATAATGGATGGCGCTACCAATAAACTTTAAGTCAATGTCCCCGAAAACTTTACTTACGGGCGAATACTCTATCAAAGACTCCTGTAATAAGTAAAAACGATAATAAAATTTCTACATACCAATTACCGCTGTTTTTCCCCGCAGTGGAGACGATAATACGAAGTTTCACGGCAGGCAATTATTTTCTTAATAGAGAAAGATCCCCTCTAAACGATTCTATATATACACAGGGAACCACTCCTGTTGATCTCCTACGCATCTGCTAAGTTATCCACTCGGGCCAATGGAAACGCTAGAAAAATAAAAATACTGCGACCTACGCCAATAGATTTGAAAACAACGCGAAGACCGCGTGTCCAAAAATTGCGTCACATTACGTGACGTTTCTGACTTGCGTGCATGAAATGGCGATTTTCGTAAACAACGAAAATCTCAGTGATCGCGAAAAATCTATAAGAGAAGAACTGGCCGAGTGTAAAATAAACCTACCGACATAAAGGAACCCATTTAAATTCCTACACAAAAATACCAAACACGATATATATTCAAATGAGAAGAAACATGGCAAACACATATAGTTACAAAGAGAAAAAGAAATGGTGAAAACTCAAAATGGAAGAACAGAATTGGGCCTGTTGAAGGACAGAATTACAGTGCCGCATCACACAGATTACAGAATTAACATGTTCAGCAAAGGCCAACATTGTTTTCGCTTATCTGAATATCTTGTGAAGACTCCCATGTGATAGATGCTTTACTACTCTTCTATCTACATTTCTGCCAAGAGTAATTTTGTGTAAAAATAGACTCCATTGAAGCCTATAATAAATACTTTTGAGTTTTGGCCACTGTAAGACCACTACTGCAAAGTACGGGAGGCTATACCGTCACAGAAACCTATATACTATATTATACACTTATTTCGAAACATAATCAGATTAGAGCAGGCATGTAATCGTCATGTACAAACCATTCGAATAGTCTACAGTTGTGTGACTTGTGTCTGGTCGTGTTTTTTTGATCATATGGAAGATTTTTCCAAAGATTAGCAGCAGAGTAAGCTAAGAATTTCTTAAGTAAGTCAAGCTTCGACACTTGTAATTTGTTTATGTGTTAACTGTGTCTTTCTTTGTATTTGAAAAATACGTTGGAGTGTGCTGTGACTGGATTTTGTGAACGAATTTGGCTTTGTTGAAAAGGAAGCGCTTTCTTGGGGGCAATACTTTAAAAAAAATATTTGTATAGATCTACGCAATGTGTTTGCCAATTGTCAGAAACTAGACGTACTGCACGCTTTTATAGTGAATGGAGTCTCTTTTTGTTGGACATGGAGCACCATCTTAGACTGTGGAGCAATAGTCTAAGTGTGTTTGTACTAACAGGTAGCCTTTCTGTGCCGTGTTCTTGGTCAGTATATATGAGTCCTAACTTAGATGTTGGTCACCGACTAGACCTAGAGTTTAATAATCATTCACGTTTTCAATTAGTGAGGTGCCAATGTTGAACTGACGTGTTGTTTTCTCTGAGTTTTGTAATTTTTTTCTAGTTGATATTAACATTCATTTTGTTGTACTGATATTTATTTGCATTCTGTTTTCGTTGCTTCACTTAATCAGATTATCACTATCATATTGTAACTCGAACGAGAGAAAGAGAGAGTGAGAATAAATAAAATAGATTTTTTTAGTGTAAGAGACAGAGAGCAAACTGCTAGTTAGAAGTGAGGCCAGTGGTGAAAAAAAGATTATGACAGATCTCAATAAACGAGATGTAACTGAAGAAGGTCACTTCAGACAAAAGAATGCAGATTTTCGAATCGTGTGGTTACAGGCACCCCGTGAGTTTGATAAGACGTTCAAGATAAAACCTGACGTTCAGCACCAGAAGAAGAAGATTTGATAGCTGTGACATGATGTCCATACCAACACGGTGGTCAGGGCCGTTGAAGTGGACCCCTACAGGTGTAAAAGCCATCCGACAGATGTCGTAAATGTATCGGCAGTATCAGTACCTAAGTCGTTTAATCGTTTGGCCAGTACAAGTTATTCTGCAACGTTTCTATGTAATGGTGTAAATGACATTACTTGACTTGCATGCAAAGCCATTGGTGATGGTGAACTTGGCTTTAAATAATGCCACTTTACGTGTTTCGGGGAAATACTGCCACGTTTTGCATTATGTCTAGTTATATAGTTGGGTGTCAAAGTGGCCGCCACATTCGATAATCAGACGACTGTGAACCTGGAGTTCTCTGAAGTTTTTATCGCATCTATAGGCCACCTTAGAGTCACTGAACACTTAACGGGTCACTGAATCGGATTGGAGAAGAGGTTGGGAGCGGCAAATGATCTCTGAAACAGTAGCACTTTAAAGATATAAGGTCACGATTAACTTGTATCCGATGGAGTTTTTTTTTGGCAGAGGTTAAAAGCCTCTTGACGAGAGAAAGGGATTCTCCAAGACTAATTCTGGATCAAGTTCTTAAATCTTTCATACAGTATATTCTGCCTATCTTTCCTCTTGATTCTTTTCCCATTCATTCAATACCTCTCCTTTGATTTTACTCAATGACCACACGTTTTCAAACATTACCATTTAATTCGTTGTCTGGTCCAGAAAGCAGTACCATAGTTTTCAGTGCAACCATAATCATTCAGTGAATTAAAATCGTGAATTTCAATTGGTTCATGCTCTATAGGGAGAGACAAAGAAAGTGATGATAATTTGTCTTATAGAGTAAGACATTTTGATTACATGTCTTGCCCAGGAGCCTTGTGCTCTTTGTGTCACCTCTACATTTCGTTTTACGGGGTAGAAGAGGTTCCGATTATGAGATGAGATGAGATGAATAAAGTAAAACAAGTTAGCAAGACATTACGCAGTCAATGCAGCAATATCGATGTGATTTTGACAACAGATATTGTCATACTTTACCGAAAGAGTAATGCTGCCCTTTCCCGACAGGTTTGATTATTTTTCACACGACAAGGAATTACGTTGCATCTATGATTTCACAATGATATTCTGAGTTCGTCAAGTATATATTTGCATGCTTTCACGTAATCATTGTCAATTTGATAATATCATATATAAATTACTTTTCGCAGGTAAAACGTCTCGTTACGTCACGGAGAGTCTTTCTTCTCATCGTTTGTGTCTTCATCATTCTCATCTCAAGTGCAGCTCCGATTTACGTTGTCAACAGGTTGGGCATGAAATTTTTCACTACCAGAAATAAAACTCTTCTAGGCCTAATCTACACCAGTGACAGAGAGAGCGTTGAAGCGGTATCCTACGCACTTAACTTTGTAGTTATTCCTTATACTGCCTTCATGATTATAATTATTTGCACGGTTACTCTGGTAATTAAGTTGAAGAATAAAACAAAATGGAGAAAGACATCTTCAGCTGCGTCACAAGTAGACAATGTATCAGTCAGAAATCAGAAGGTTGCTAAAATGGTCGTCATGATTTCAACACTGTTTATCGCCTGCTTCATCCCCATGAGTATTCTTTTTATGGCCATGTCGTTGGTTCCAGGACTTTCTCTTGACGGAGAATACAGAAACATGGTTCTATTAGTTGCAGGACTTGGCGTCGTTCTGGACTCAGTCAATTCATCTGTAAATATTATTATTTATTATCACATGAGTAGTAAATATAGACTCGTGTTCTGTAAACTATTTAAAATACGTTATGTCGTGTCCTGAAAATCAAATCTTTAGAACTATGCTGACCCCGGGATGTGAGCTTAACTTCTACAAACTTTAAGTCCGCATTGATTAATTTAAATACGTTCGGTATATGACATATTATGAAAATAGCTTTCATCTATCTATTTCTCTATCTACACTTTTCTTTTACCTAGCTTTCACCTACGCCTGTTTTGTTAACATAAAAACCATTCTAACACTCAGAGATCTGTCTCTTTTTCTATTTGGCACGCATTTTATTGCGGTTCGCGATTTTCTTTGATGTATGTTCACGAGCAGACCTATTAGCTAAACACTGAGCGGGGTATCTGTAATTTTTAACGCCAGCGATTGAAAATCGTTGGATAAGATCAGACAGCGAGCAGAGCAGATTATTTGGAACCAAGGTGAGGCAAATTTCTATTACCTCCCTTGTAATCCGTTCGCTAGAAATGTAATTAAACACGGCGAATCGTTAGATAAAAAGACATTGCTCGCTGGAATGGCCCATACGAGCAGAGACGTGTAAAATTTGCACTGATTAGCAAATTACGTTACGTCGGATCTTAAGCGAGTCCATACGCAACAGAGAGAGTCTGGGTTTCGGTGCTAGCGTGAAAAATGGCTTTGATTTCACGTATTCCCCAAGATCTGAACGTAGGTGCTAAATCTAGCAGAGAGTCTGGTTTCGGTGTATAGTGTAACACTCCCTTTGATTTCAGATATATATATATATATACGAGTATATACCCCAGCATTCTAACTCAATTTATCCAGTACTCCATAGATTCAGAAGACATCTAGCTACGATTCTAGAATCACTTGTATTAAGTAGAGTTCTTAGTTTTCGGTGGAGATAGTCTTAGAAGTTTGTGTGAGGGTAAATACTATACTAATAGTCTTGAGTGATTTAAGTGGTAAAATCGTCGATTATATTTCACTAGATTTTGTTCAGAGTTATTTACTAGATAGGTCCGTCATTAATATTTCTCTAGATTTTACTGTGTTACATTGGCTAGCAGATTAATAATATTTTCTAGCTAAACTATTCCAGCTATAACATAAATTTAATTAATAGCTAGTAACCAGTCAGAGAATATTTTAACCAACTAGTAAAAGGCACTGTTCATCATGAGCATTGACGAAATATGTATTTATTTCTAATTCGTGATGATTGATTTTTTAAAATGACTAGAATTTATTTCACGGGCGTATTTAAACGATGAGGCAAGCTCTAAGCTTGTAGTTTTAATTTAAGTTAAATAACCGAAGTGGATAGAAATATTATATTGTATGCGGGTTAAGGATAGGATTGAGAATACTATATTATGGTTAAGTATTTGTATTTTTCTCCTTTACACAGTATTGGGTCAAACCCTAAACCTTACCAGCGGCTTCCATGTACACCTGAGAGTAACCATACAAAAGAACAATTTAATTAGTAACTGGGTTTTTCCTAGATAAACCTGTCTGAGGTTGTGCTTACACCCAGAAAGAGACAGAATACCAACCCAAAGAACATTAAGAGTGACTTTGTAACTGGGCATATAGACCCAGATTCTGGTTCCAATTTTTCATTTACATTCCGCCAGTTGTGGCAACATAACTAATAGTAACAGATCCCAAAGTTTGACCAGTTGTGGTGTGACAAGGAATTTTATACTGAGAGAAGTTACCAACCGGTCATTTCTATGTACTGGAAATCTCAAGCTATTGACACTGTGAGCGCTGTTAAATTTCTTACCTGGTCAAATTAAATGTGACATAAACAGTAATCCTAAATAATAATACCAAGGGGAACGCTCCCCGGAGAAGTAGACTTAAATCTGTCTTTTGAGGAGCTGGGGTTCTCTTTGTCAAAAATAACACTTTATTGGCTGAGTGTGTGTGTCCTAAAGATTGTTCCAGAAAATACAACACCAGTATTAGGTATGAAAGAATGCACGTGGCCACGGTCGTCTGAGAAGAGAGGAAGGATGAATGAATAATTCTCATACATATATATTGAAGAATCCATGTACCCACTTTGGGTAATGTTTTTGCAAGTTTTGCTAATGCTGTCCCTTTCAGATTAGATTAACGTATAAACTCTGTTCTTTACTGTAGAGGGAAATCCTAGACCATAGCATATAAATCTTTTGACTCTTTGGGGGTTAAAACCTTTTCTTCTAACAGGAACTTGTCTCAAGAGAGGGAGGGAGGATTACACCTATGAGTCTAACTCTTTATAAATTCAATAACTTATATGTTTATTTGCATTTGAGTGATATTCAAAATATTGCTGTTGTGAAGTTTCTTTATGATAAATAAAATTTACATAAACTTTATTTACGTGTGTTGGTCAGCTCGTCCCAAAAGCTCCCTACATCCATTAAGATAGTTTTCACGTTTGAGCGTCTAATTGTCGTCACTTATATGTGTGTGTGTGTTGATGTGAGTGGTTTTATAGGAAAAACTGTCTGATCTAAGAATCTCAGTCGTAACCGACAGGCTGGATTAAATTATGTCTAATAGATTGTCTCTAAAAATCCAGGGACAGACTTTACCTTCCACCATTTCACTTGTGGAAATCTCTTTCTTTACATTACCTCCCACTGAGCTATCACCTGTTCTAGTTCTATTCAGACGGGACCATACTTGATCTTAAATTCCTATCAAACATCTACGACACGGTAGAACGCAAATTTTGTTGCCAAAAAAACAAAACAATATATATATATGTATTGGTTCTCACAAACTACATCTTCTAATATGCATGCAAGTGATGTGTAAGTGTTGGAGTTTTAAGTAAGGAATGACGTTCTTGATTGAGGTCTTTGAGGTAAGGAGATGTTGTTATGAGAAGAGGCCATTTAAAGACATAAGCAATCCTCTTCTGTGTTCACTCTCAGACGTCGACTTCAATACGTTCAAAGTAAGCAGTGGTCAGTCTGGGGCTGTTGGTATATCTCCGCACAGTTTTTTCAGGAAAGGTACTGGTGATGGGCATGCGCGCTTTCTCTGTTCCTCATATGTTAAGCACCTTTTAAGTAGATATTCAGTAGTCATTTTATCAGTGCCGTAGTTACACTCATCAGTAGTTCCTATTTTCAGTTTGTTGAAAAGATGGTATCCCAATCTGTTATGACCTGTTCGAAGTCTGAAGATTACCACTTGTTAACTTCTGCAAAGCTGGTAATATGCATCATTTGTTTGGTGGATTAGATGTTCTGTTTCCCACTTGATAAGTAATTTAAAATTATGAATACAATGTAGACTGTAGCAAAGGATTATATTCTGAAGAGAAATTATGAGAATATCAAATGCAAACAAATTTATTTCAAATGCTAAACATCTGTGATATTTCAGAATATATTAGTTGTCACAGATGCGAGTTTAAGACATTAAAAATTATTGTGCATATCTGATTATCCAACTTCAAAGCAGATAAGGTAACTTATTTAGAAGTTATTACCTAATGGTCCTAGTGGACTAAACGGTTAAAGCTCTTTCCTCACGTGGCACAGCTATGGGATCAAAACCTGGTAGCTTCACGCTCTACATGAATGTCTAACTCTGCTATTGAGTTAGGGAAGGCGAAGACATCGAGGATTGGAACTGGTCACTCTATCCCAAGAAGGACTGGACCTAGTGTGGTCAAATCTCTGCTACACTAACCCACGGCAGTTTATGCTAGCAGACAACCTCTACCTTACTTTTAGAGCCTATCTAGGTTTTTATTGTTTCTTCTTCTTCTTCCTCGTTCACCCTCAGACTTCCACATTAATGATTCTATTAAAGGTAGTTGTCAGCTTAAAGTTTCTGACATCTACGTTCTCGTTCACCCTCAGACTTCCACATTAATGACTCTATTAAAGGTAGTTGTCAGCTTAAAGTTTCTGACATCTACGTTCTCGTTCACCCTCAGACTTCCACATTAATGATTCTATTAAAGGTAGTTGTCAGCTTAAAGTTTCTGACATCTACGTTCTCGTTCACCCTCAGACTTCCACATTAATGACTCTATTAAAGGTAGTTGTCAGCTTAAAGTTTCTGACATCTACGTTCTCGTTCACCCTCAGACTTCCACATTAATGATTCTAATAAAAAGAGTAGTTAGCTCAAGGTTTCTGACATCTTCTTCCTCGTTCACCCTCAGACTTCCACATTAATGATTCTATTAAAGGTAGTTGTCAGCTTAAAGTTTCTGACATCTACGTTCTCGTTCACCCTCAGACTTCCACATTAATGATTCTAATAAAAAGAGTAGTTAGCTCAAGGTTTCTGACATCTTCTTCCTCGTTCACCCTCAGACTTCCACATTAATGATTCTATTAAAGGTAGTTGTCAGCTTAAAGTTTCTGACATCTACGTTCTCGTTCGCCCTCAGACTTCCACATTAATGATTCTAATAAAAAGAGTAGTTAGCTCAAGGTTTCTGACATCTTCTTCCTCGTTCACCCTCAGACTTCCACATTAATGATTCTATTAAAGGTAGTTGTCAGCTTAAAGTTTCTGACATCTACGTTCTCGTTCACCCTCAGACTTCCACATTAATGACTCTATTAAAGGTAGTTGTCAGCTTAAAGTTTCTGACATCTACGTTCTCGTTCACCCTCAGACTTCCACATTAATGATTCTATTAAAGGTAGTTGTCAGCTTAAAGTTTCTGACATCTACGTTCTCGTTCACCCTCAGACTTCCACATTAATGACTCTATTAAAGGTAGTTGTCAGCTTAAAGTTTCTGACATCTACGTTCTCGTTCACCCTCAGACTTCCACATTAATGATTCTATTAAAGGTAGTTGTCAGCTTAAAGTTTCTGACATCTACGTTCTCGTTCACCCTCAGACTTCCACATTAATGACTCTATTAAAGGTAGTTGTCAGCTTAAAGTTTCTGACATCTACGTTCTCGTTCACCCTCAGACTTCCACATTAATGACTCTATTAAAGGTAGTAGTCAGCTTAAAGTTTCTGACATCTACGTTCTCGTTCACCCTCAGACTTCCACATTAATGACTCTATTAAAGGTAGTTGTCAGCTTAAAGTTTCTGACATCTACGTTCTCGTTCGCCCTCAGACTTCCACATTAATGATTCTAATAAAAAGAGTAGTTAGCTCAAGGTTTCTGACATCTTCTTCCTCGTTCACCCTCAGGCTTCTACATTAATAACTCTAATAAAGGCAGTAGTCAGCTTAAGGTTCCTGACATCTCCAAACAGTTTTTCGTAGTGAGGATTTTTTTTTTTTTTTTTTAAATATCAGTCGATATGTTATACGATTCTCTTGAAAGCAGAGAAAAAGACACTCATCTCGTTTTGTAATACGTTTTGATTGGTGCATGCTTCCTAATAACATATTATTTTGTTACGCAAACACTAATCACTTGCTCATTAAACGCTGTGTCGTGAGTTTAAAATTGATTTAAGTCTGACCTCTTGACGCCAGATGTAAAGCATAATAGTTTAACATAAACCGATCGCTTTAATTGCGACTTTGTTGGTTATATGTAATAAATATATATATTTTTTAATCTAGCAAAATAAACCTTTTCAGAGAAAACAGAATAATATAGACGATAGTGCGCCATGAAAAACTATTTTTTGTTTTTTAAATAAAGTGTTGGCTCGTTTTGGGGATGCGCGCTCCGTTCAACCTAGTCACATTGCTTCGGTGGTTATATTAGGGCGCCTGTTTGAATTTAAAATACCTTGCGGTTTCTTCTAGACTGCTTATGAAAAACTATAAAACTATGACTAGAGCAGAGACAAGAATTATACAAAAAAGCCAGATTTAAATCCTTTGAGCAACCAAAACCACGCGTAGAGCCAACATGACTCAATTAACCTTGAACTTCTGTGAAATACAAGATAGAAACAATAATAGAAACAACAATATGTTTTAGGGATTCATTTTTATTGTTCTTATCATAAGAACTAAAAGCACAAACAGGTTGTCCATACACTGTATTGCATATCATAAAAGTGGAAGGCGAGGTATCATTAAAAAATTGCTTATTATGCCTTTCACTAAAATTTACATTTTCGAACCGTTTAATTACTGATTAATAATACTTTAAAAACTTTAAATGTCCTTTACTTGTCTTTATGATTTTAGGTGATAACTAACTGTTGATTTTCTTGGAAACATTTGTCACTTCCGTGAATTAAATTAATCTTGGAATAAAATTTACGCTGTTAAGTTAAAGAACTTAATGTAAAGCTCAGGAGAAATTTGGCTGTTTCTAGAGTTTTTTTTTTTCTTTTTATAATATAACATTCTCTATAATATAGTTGTTTAAAAAAAACACACATTTAGAAAATTGGCTTACGGCATGTCACCCTCCCACGCTCTCTCCATTCACATAAGAAACAATCTGTATTCGCAGTTCATTTTTCCCCTTAATTTAATCGAGTAATATCTACCTTATTTCGCACTGTGTTCGTTATTATAAAAAAATTGTCTGGGTCAATACCGGTGGAAACTTGATAGATTACAATGTACCACGACAGGGAGCAACATGCTACACTGAGAGCAGCACCGAGATTTATGTGGAGTTACACATTTTAAATGTGACAACTTTAAACCACGTGTTACGTCACATAACAGTGGTTAAAAACAATAATGGCACAACCAAGAACGAAATTTAAGTAAATGGTAGTAAAGGACACGTCACCTGGAAAATTTTTTTATAAAAGATTACATGAAATATTAAAGAAAGGATCCCGTTACATGACCATTGCGGCACTTTGGGAATATGGTGTACGGCCCATATGTTCTTGATCATCGACACACTAGGGATGGTGTGATCAGCATCATACCGTCCGCCCTTAACCTTCCCAGAGTTGCTCTAGTACCCAATTCACGAGGCTGGGTCTACCCCGGAGCCGTTTGCGGTCTAAAAACTCCCACCTCAACTGGGAATCGAACCACGACCGCCAAGCTGGGAAGCCAGTGCACTAACCACTGCGTTACCGCGGCTCTTATTATATATTTACATGTGATATGCGCATTGTAATGGAAGAAGAAACAAGCATCCAATAACTTTTAAATTTCCACAATTTATTTTTTCTCGGGAAAATGCACCCATCGCACTGTAAAAACAAAATTGAACACACGCTGAAAAAAACTCGAGGGTATTACACGTTTTTCGTGGTGCAATACTCATATTACACAGATTTCCTGACAATAGGTATCGCCTATACGAAGAAATGTGTGTCTCTATCTTTGTTGTAACAATGTTATTGTTGTTTAACTAGGGTTGCTTAGTTTCTCGCTCTTTTACAGCCAGTACCACGTTGAAGACTACTTGATATTATCTACACTGTAGCCTATGCGTTTTCTGTGGTGTTTCTGCCACTGCAAAACGTGTTAAGTTGAAGTCATGAGCTCCAGTTTTCCCAGCTTGGCTGGAATTTAAAGGATCATCACATCTGGTCCCAAGCTATGAGGAAAAAGAGTGCGGCAATGCTCGCCATCTAAGAGGGCTCTCCAAATCACGCAAAGCTAAAATACAGTGCTCTGGTTCTGGGCTCTCCCAAAGATTTGTTACGCCTTACACAGCGTCACTTCTTAGCTCCGCCTGCCAATTACAGGCCCATTCTGCATGCAATCAAAGAAGTAAAACCCAGAGTTACGTCTGAGGCTCAAGTGACTCTTCCAAGCTTAATGTGCAATTCTGAGTTCTCAGGAAGTTTCACCATAGTTGGAATCCCTTGAAGTGTGTGGATGATTTCATGATTTAATGAGAGTTGTAATTATCCTCACTGGCAGGATTATTTTATCACAGAATAACCTCGAAACTTTTCATTTCTTGTGCCATCACCTAATTCATTTTGTGCTTTTCACGTCCAATTTTCCTACCTCGGACAATATTTGGTATTTTCGAGTCATTGTTTACATTTCTTTCTGTAATAATTCGTCATGTCTGTTTACCTGATCATCACTGCTGAGAGAGTAGACAAGTGATGTAATAATGACTCACAGTCATGTTGGTAAAATTCTCGTGTACCAGACATGGGCGCGCCGGATTAACACGATGATCGCACAGGGAGTTGCTTATCACTGATTTGACTATTGTGATTTCCAAATTTCTCTCGTGAAGAAATTACAATCCAGCTGGTCACACGATGAATATTTGTTTGCACAGATACAGGGCAGAAAATTATCTACGTGGTGACATTTTGTAGACACGCACCTAAAACGGCAGAAATGTTGTAATAGCTTCCAGGAAGATACGACCAGTAAGGAATTCCTGCAGTTGTGAGCGGTAAATGTGATAATCCTAGACGGAAATTCGTTTGAATTTCACAAACGTATCAGTCACACTGAAAATTCCACGAGGAAGGTTATCATAACATGCATGATTGAATAGAATTGGCTAGGCAATTCTAAACGTTATAAACAACACTCATGATAAAACCTGGTCAGATTGTAACTACTACGAGCGTGGGACGAAAGATGCAATATAGTCTGACACTTTCGCCGGTTTAGCGCTCTGTAAAATTCACCTCGCCAAGAAGATAGCCAGCTATCCAGAGTAAGGAAAAGAATCAGAATTCCATTTATCGGACCGGACCTTGTTTGAGCATCTTGTGGACTTATATCAAAGGAAAACTCCACCTACATTAACACAAAAAGCCAGAACCCTAGCGATCTGAACACAAAGTCAGAGTGGGAGCCTAGTGTAAAGTCAAACACCAGACCGTGTGTAAGAGGCATCTTAAACAAGTTGCCTTAACTATTTCTCTGAGCCAGGAGTCAGTATTCCTAAACAGATTTTAGGTCGGTGGTACCAGTTGAGAGTACTACCTCTGGAAAAAAGTGTGTGGTATTAATGGCCCGCTGTCAACGCTAGATACCATCATCAGACGGGTCTTGAAGACTCTGGACCAGCTTCCTGATTACTCCTTGATATTTCTTGGAACGTGTCACAACCTCCAGACTTGACCAGTGACGTGAGTGAAACAGTCCATAACTTGCACAGAACCAAACATCGGATGCAGAAGAAACAACAATTTTACTGGCAGCTAAGTACAAACTTAAAAGCTGCCAAGTTAACTTTCAGCTGCCAAGTTAACTTCCCTCAATATCCATAACATCACGCTGTGATGATTACCTATTTTTTAAAAATTACTCATTTTACACTTTTAAAGGCAATTGATTATTAAATGAATTGTTATATATATATATATATATATATATATATATATATATATATATATATATATATATATATATATATATATATATATATATATATATATATATATATATATATATATATATATATATATATATATATATATATATATAAGTTATTATTGACTTAATCCTTTTGAGTGTACTGCATCCGAATGTCTCAGTCACCTTAATACACTGAAAACAGAGCTACTAAATTAAGATTTCACTGAATTAAATCGGTTGTGGGTTTGAACGAGCTAAATCATACGCGATAATAGACCTTGTTTAGTTAATCCCCTAAACTTGATTGACATAAATTTCTGATTTACTAAAAGAATATTGTTAGAGTGTACATTTTGATAAAATTTAGCTTACGATGCATACATAAATAACAGTACCATAGTAACATAATTTTACAGCGAATAACTGAATAACTGGAAAGAAACAAATTTTCTGTAAAAATGGTTAAGGCGGAATAAGAAGTTCACTTGCTGAAGTTAATGTGTTGTTGGGATTTGAAGCTTTACAAGTTAAGCAGCAATTGCATTTTTGTTTAGTTTTGTAAACAGACTTCTTGCTCAGAATGGCCGAACCACAAAATCTCCACACTTTTCACTTAAATAATGCTAACAAGTGGCTTATCGGGCCGAGATTTAGTTGACTTTGTTGAGAAGTCTGTAGAGAAAGGCCGGTACAGGGAGGAGAAAGCCGAAATCCGCGAGGAGAGAAAGTTGGAAGGAGAGCATGAAAAAGCCAAAGCAAAGGAAGAAGCTGACAAAGCTAAAGCGGATGTCGAAGAAAGAGAGAAGTAAAGGGCATTCGCAAAAGAACATGCCGACAGAGCCCATGCAATCAGACTGAATTGAATTTAAAATTGAAGGAAGGAGAGGCGAATCTAGTTGGTCAGGTAATTCCCAAGGTAGTAATTGGGAATATAGCTCTCACGCGGGGGTGCCTAGTGCGGTCTCTTTTCAGTTAGATGTCTACTCTGAGGCTTCAGAGGAAATAGACATTTATCTCTCTAGGTGTGAGTCCTTAGATGCTACACATATCTTAGATGTGGAGAGATATAACATGAAACTATTCAAGGGATGTGCTTATAGTGTGTTCTTCAAAATGGCACCGGGAAGCAGAATAATTATGAGATGCTGAAGAAAGCCTTGTACCACCATTTTCAGTTGAAAACACAGCCATTTCAGAACAAGGTCCGTGAAACTAAGAGGCAGAAGGAGAAGTCGTTTTGGCAATTTGCTACACGACTAGAAACGTACTTGAAGAAGTGGGGATCCCTCAGCACTTTCGATGCATCTTATGAAGGGACGCAGAAGATGATAATCGTGGAGCAGTTCAAGGACTCGCTCACCCAAGATCTGAGTCGGTTCCTGGCGGAGCATAGGGCTTAAACTCTCGAGCGGTTAGTATTATTTTCTGATCGTTATCAGAGAGCCCACTTGGGGTGACCCCAGCAAAGAGGCGCTTCCATGAGAGTCACACTAAAGAAAAGGATTACCCAGACACTGACTCCAAGAGTACGAACCACACAACACAAAACATCTCAACAACATTCACAGGATCACCATACGCAGAAACAGAGCAATTCAGCCCAGGAAACTGGAAGGCGATGGTGCAGGTCGTGCAAAACCGACACGCATTTCACATCCGACTGTAATAGGTCGAAAACAGTACCTTATAACATTGCATGCCTGCTGACAGGTCGACAGGGAAACATGACCTACAGACCTGCAAACAAAACTCCAGTCATGCCCCTACAAGTGAGCAAGTAACTATTGGTAATCAAACTATACTTTGCTTAATTGATTTAAGCTTACAATGCTCAGCTTTAACCCTCTTTGGTGAAGGCCCACCAGTACACTGGAGCAACTGTAGAAATACAGAGACCCCGGAAGAGCATAGAGCCTAAGATTCAACCGGTTGCGGAAATTGATGTTATAATCTGATTTGTGCGGGAAAAAATATGATCTCATTTTATGGAGGAAATATGTCTTCATTGGGGATCCTTTACAGAAACACACGTCGACACAAGAGAGAGAGAACCAAGAACATGCCCAAGCGGTCCATGAGCTCTTATCTCTAACCAGCCAGAACATATCGGAGCCGAAGAAGACCCAAAGCGATGATAAAACCCTAAAGTCTTGTTTCGCAAGGATGAATGGCAATTACTCCCATACTTCACAGGGAGCATTTTATAAGGGAATGGTTTAGTACACAGACAGGTAAGAAACAAGAGGCAATAAGTTGTCCCAGTCCTCTATCTCACCCGCCTGATGCAACAAATGCATAACCCCAGTCGCAACTTCACCGAGGCAAGTGCACCTTATTAAGACATGTATCACTCGAATACTTCCGGCTGAGCATGCAACGCGATATTCGACAACATGTGAAAGATTATTCTGTTTGCCATAGCCCAGGAAACCAGAATGGTTTAAACCATAATTTATCTACGAAAAAGGTGATGGAGCAGAGGACACACTCCCAATTTTGGAGGGCTCTGACATTTGCTTACCACTTCTTCTTAGCATGGCAGAGCTGAAAAGAGCGCAGGAGGATTATATAACCTAAGCGCCCTGCTTTGACCAACGTCATAGAACACAGGCCCATACTTCGGCTGGAACATTTTACAATGAAGATAGAGTTCTTGTCCAACGAATGAGACTTGGAACCCGACAAACAGTCGTGCCTCTCACATTAAGATCTCATATTTTGAGAGCTGGACATGTATCACCATTAGGAATACACCTGTCCGTAGGAAAGACGATGCGCAATATAAACGCACATCAGTTTAGATTCCCAGTACAGCACAAACACCAAATTAAGATTATATGAGAGCTGTGTACTTTCTACGCTTATCTATAGTGCGGAATTAAGGAAACAACAGAGAAGAAAAAGTCGAAACTGTCCTCGTTCCATATAATCTGCCATTGGAAAATGCTCCGAATCTTTTGGCCGAATACTATCACTAACCAAGAACTACTTACTCGGAATAACAAAGAGGACATGCATATCATCATAGCTAGCAGACGCTGGAGTTTGGTTGGTCACGTCCTAAAAAGAGACCCGATGTCATCACAAGAACAGCCTTGCTATGGAACCCCGAAGGAAAGCGAAAGAAAGACTGACCAAAAACAACTTGATGGAGAACGGTGGAGGCCGTGATGCAAAGAATGACCCAGAGCTGGGACACTGTACGAAGAATGGCTGCCGACCGACCAAAGTGAAAGCAGTTTGTTGCTGCCCTACAAAACGCCACCAGGCGTGATTGCCACTGCTTTGACAGTCGGAGGCTAAGGAACAAAGAAGAAGAAGAATTGTCTTCTTAGTGTTACTAAGCCTGATAGTTAGTTGCTTATCCTTTACAGGACGTGGCAATCAACCCCAGCTATTATTGGCTGTTTTGTGATTTTCTAAGCAATTTTTTTCATTCAGTAGTTTGCCATTGCTTTCTGAACGATTACGGCGCTTATACCATTGTTAAAAATCCACACAAAGCGATCTGCTACCAAACCGCCTGCAGCAGGTTTCGAACCTGGTATATCTGGAATATGAAACTGCGTTGATATCCATTAGGCCACAGACGCCTAATACCAGTTGCATATTAGAAATGACTATTTCTTGTAATTTCGAGTCCCGTGGAGACAGACAGCCCACGTCATTCACCCTTCCTATTCTACATTTAACCCACAACTTAGTGGGTCACTGTATCGCAAAGCTTTATCATCTTCTGTCGCCACTAGGCAGTGAGTGGATATCATCGTTGTGTTTTCGTTAAGACAACTAATGTTAGCCACCCACTGGTGGCTTTGTCTTTTGTTTTCCTAAAATTCAACACATCGCCATACGTACAGCAGCGCCACGTCTTCAACGATGACAGATGCTCATTAACTAGCAAAGAGCTAGGGACGATAAATCACCGAATCCCAACACCAATTTTACCATGGATTATTAGCATACCTTTAAGTCGGTCATTCAGCTGATTCAACAGACTGCGCGGAAGGAAGATATTTCCTATTCGCGGGATTTCCTATTTTATTCTAGCACATGAATACGTTTTGTTGGTGCTACGGAGTTTGTGCCCTGTGCTGAGATCGTTCTTATGTGATCTATGGAGTTGTCCGTGTGCATGAAGATGGCCCTTAAAACCAAAACAAACCAAACCTGGATAAGTTACAGAAAGACGGAAATTGTAGATTGTGTCCCAGGTAGAGAGTGGTACCACACCTGAAGTATTCGCGTGTTCAATGGATTGGTCGCCCTTAAGTTCTGAGATAGATGGGATGGTGGATTGAAAAGAGGGGAGCACATAAGTATATGTCGGGAAACTCGGTAATAATAATAATAACAATAATAATAATAATAGCCCCTTCAGTCATAACTGACTATGGGAAAGCACCCCTGAGGTGACAGCACTCAGCTGCTTATTTTCCTGATTTTCGACGTTTTCTCCTCTCTTCGGCTTTTTGTGTGAGCTTCTTTTCGCTCAATCTGAGGGAGCGCCGTAAATAGCATCGCCACTTGGTGCGATCGGTAGATTCATCCTCAATAGTTGCTGGATTTATGTCCAGTGCCCTTATATCTTTCTTGCACACATCTTTAAACCTCAGCTGCGGTCGCCCAACTGTTCTTTTGACATCTGCTAGTTGCCTGTAGAAGATATCTTTCGGGATGCGACCATCTTCCATGCGGCGGACATGGCCAAGCCAACTTAGTCTGCGCTGTCTAAGCAGTGTATACAAACTTCGGGACACTCAATAGTCAGAGGGTATTTTTTTCTCTTCTTTTGCCATGCTAATTGGTGGTACCAGTTAAGGGTACCATTTCTGGAACAAGTGAGGGTATAAGTGGCCTGAAGTCGTCACTAGACACCATCATCAGACGGGTCTTAGAGATGCGGGACCTGCTTGGTAGTTTCTCCCTGAATTTTCTAGGAACGTGCTACAACTTTCAAACTTGTTCAGGGACGCGTGTGATTTATTCAGTCTCAGTCATCTATCTGCAAAGACCCAAATACAAGCGGGAGCAGACACACCTATTATCAGGTAAGAAAAACTTACAAGCTGCCAAGTGCACTGTCTATTTTCGAAAACAAAAACATCACACTGTGATGAATACTGACACGAGGTAGATCCCACTGAACTAGGACATGAAGAATTTATAAGCCTATACATGCACAGACAAAGTCAGCTGTATGCCTTCCGTGTCAGACTCATTGTCTAGCAGTTAACATTACAGTAAGACACGAGTAATAATGAAACATCATGACTGAGAATCTCCAAACATTTAATACTTCACTAACCGTTTTACAATAACACACGGATAGTGTGATGCATATGAGACAAATAATACTCTAGAGAATCTACTCTAGCACAACTGCTATCATCAATGACACTGATGTTTCAACAACAACATAGTCTCGCCATCTCACTCTCTTCTTCACTCGGCAACGTCCCTCGCTCAACTGCCTTTCTCCTGCCAGTCTCAACACACTCCTCTTGTTTTGACATTTACTCACACTGTCTCATATCCCCGCTTGATCATTCACGAACAGTTCACAACAACTCATGTAACCATTTTGTGAGATTCACAAAAATAACTCACTCTTTAACCGTTCGTGACAAATACCTTTTTCTAAACAATTATTCATTTTTTATAACTGTTAAACAAAATTGATTATTACATTCGTTACTTGTATAAAGACAAATTGTGGGGAGGTGATTAGTATAGTGTAGATGTTTGTTATATCATCCAAGTCAGGAATACTGGTATACTGCCAGAGATCTTTATTCTTGTTGATATCTGTAACCTAGTCCGATCCAAACTTCCTTAGTGTTGTTATATATGGCGTGACAATTATTTGCATGTATTTCTTCATATATCTTTACTGTAAGACTTCATCAACGAGAGATAATAGAGTAAACTCTCCAGATTCAAAACAATCATTTTATTTAGGTAATTCTACCAATGCATAGTAAACAAAGTCAGATGTATACATTTGGTTACCTTCTCCTTGCTATATCTTCCAGTGCGTGCAAACTTAAAAATGCCTTTTCCATAACAATATTCACAATCTCATCTTCATTATTAATATTCAAAAATCTCCAATCACCCTGAACGAATCATTAAGTTATTCAGTTGACTCCTGGGGTTGTAATCTGACGCTATGAATCGCCCGGCACGTGAAAAGTACTGCGACCTTCTCACTTGTGCGGTGAGCCTTTATTTATCGTGACTGCGTGTTGTGAGCAGGCCAACAATAATAACACCGTGTTTTAAGCTCTGAATCTTATGGCCTTTTATAACTTCTGTACATCTCTGCACTATTAAATAAGTCAATTGAAGTTCTACTTACAGCAACATAATTTCCCAACCATTTAAATAATACTATCTTTATCGAGTCGATGTCTTGAAAACTTCAAGATCTACGGTTGTACATCTGTACACAGCGGCATTTTCAGATCAACTGCCTTATCACCCCGAAGTTTGCCCTCCCCTTAAAATAGTGCGGCTTTTCCAGCCTTTTGGTTGGGCGGCTTAATATTACCCTATTTATTTTATAGGTCTCCCGATGGAAGTATTTCGGCTATTCCGATTTTCTTAATTCTAGATTCAATCTGATACTCGCCTATCTTAAATCTATTTCCATAAAACCTTGTGACTATTCTTCCTAACAATTAGCACGAATTATGCTATAGTCATAGTAGTAGGTCGCCCGGTGACAAAATCTAACTTTGATTTAATCGTTTTGAATGCACTACATCCGTATGTCTCAGACAATTTCTTAAATACACGTAAACAGAGCCAAATAATAATAAGATGAAATTCGCTGAATTAACTTAGCTGGGGGCGTGTACGAGCTAAAATTAAATTATAGAATCCTTCACAAAAGTTGACGGCAGATACTAGATTTAACGTGCTCAGCCAATGCAGCATTGTTCTCGCTTTCTGAATATCTTGTGATACTTCCTTGAGGTAGAAGCAATATTATCCCCCTATCTACAACTCTGCCACGAGTAATCTTTGAAGACCCACTTCAGGTACTCCTGAGTTTTGGCCACTGGTGGACCACTGCTGCTGAGCTAATGGGAGGCAAACTGTGACAATGTCTTTTTTCTGTTATTGTATTGTTCTCTTTCACTTCTTCTGTTCACCAAGGTGTCACATGCCTATTCTTACCAAGTCTGTTGCAGCTGCTTTAATGATGTCCTTGAATTTAAGCTAGAAGTCTTGCAGGTCATCAGGTCGTTTTTCTAAGTTTCTCACTGATGTCGCAATAAGCCCTTGACACCTGGTCTTTACTTCTGGCCCTCTTAGCGTGCAGGTCTTAATACTCATCTTTTCTGCTTGATTATTTAATTTCTTGCATGACGGTGGCCAATTCCTCGGCCGATCAACTCTTTCAACTGTTCTTTTAATCGTTAGCAGGTAATGATCACTTCCAATCACTGGCCCGCCTCAGTCTCCAGCATAGTTGATGACTGATTTTTCATGTTTAGGTGGTTCATATCTGGTCTATGCATATTCAGCATGTGCATATGAGGACACTTTGTGTTCGTAATGACAAGGTTTTGCTAAGTGCAAAATCTAAGGTGTCACTTTCCATTGTCATTCAGTGTATCTTCTCAATTGTCACGGGTTGTCTATACTGCTCTGCAGTGATGTTCCAACAATGGACGAAAATTAGAATATAATCTAAGGGTTTTTAAAGGTATCTTGCTTCGCTCGAGATTACTCTTGGCAGAGTTGTAAAGAGAAGGATGGTGCTTTTTCATATGCTGAGGTTTCCAGTCTCGTTTGAACTTATACAACCACCAGCGAGTTAAACATATCATATGTAAAATATAAAATGATAAAAAATATATTATACCTCACCCATTTCGTGTTATTTTTTTCTACAGCCATCTGGCACAGGAAGACTTCCGTATAATCTGGCAACAGGTTTTGGTATCGTCTTACGGGTAGTCGAGTATTACTTGAATGATAATCCCACTATTATCATGTTTATAGCTTCCGATGACTTTGGTTTCCAGTATTATAACGTCAGCCACATGAGAGATCTAGTCATACCACTTCAATCCATTTTTTTCTACGCTAGCATCAATTTATGAAAGTCTGCAGCTTTTTTGGTTGTTATTTTTGTTGTTCTACGTGTGTCAGAGCCACACAATAGGAATGACTTGACATGTGAATTGAAAATTCTCATTTTTGTGTTTAACCTAATTTCTTTTGACCTCCACATATTTCCTAATGCAATGAAAGCTCCTCTAACCTTTTGTATTCGTGTCTTCCTATCATTATCTGTTCATCCAACTGTATCTATATTGCTGCCAAGGTATATGAGGCAGATCAACTTGAGTATTCTTCGTGCTGTGGACCGATTCCCGGCTGAGATCTTCTAACGTCCTTTCTGTAGAAACTTCTTCATCTTCTTCTTCTTCAAGTACCGTGCCTGGTGGCTTAGGAGATCACGTCTCTCCACAACTTCCTGTCTCCAGTACAATTTATCGATTCTGCTGTTGACTTCTATCCATGCCACGATGCCAAACTGTCCAGTATTCGCTCTCTTTTTCTCTTCCCTTATCTCTTTGTCCTTCAATCGTACCTGTTTTTACGATGTATTCCAGCTTGTCTCTTCTCATAACATGCCCAAAACAGTGCATTGCTTCTTTCTTACTTGTGAAATAAGTTTCCTTTGCGCATTGGCCTCTTTCAGGATATCTTCGAGACTCTTTTATTGCAGTCCATGGTATTTTTAACATTCTTCTGTAAAATCTCACCTTTGTTGCCTCTAGTACCTTCCCTGTTTGTTTACTAATTGTCCATGACTCACTCCCATATGTCAGGATTGGTTTTATATAACACTGAAAAACTCTCTTTCTTACATCCAATGACAAAGGACCGTTGCATAAAATGCTCTTCATTTTATAGAATGCTGCTTTTGCCTGAACTATTCTGCTCTTCATTTCTGAGATGCATCCTTTATCCGTTGTTATTAATGTGCCCAGGTATTTATTGACTTGTTCTAAAACGGTTCCATTTACTTTGATTGAGCATTCTGGGGAAACCCTTTTCTTTGAGACGACCATTACTTCTGTCTTTTTGCTGTTAAGGCTAAGGTCTTTATTTTCACTTTCTATCACTATTGTATCAACCATTTCCTGCAGCCCCTTTTCCCCTTAAGACTGTCTCATTAGCGTATCTCAAGTTGTTTATATTATATTTGCCGAATGATACTCCTGACATGTCCTCTAGAGACAGCAGTCACTGTAGAAACAGTGCGCTCTTTCATCTACTGCTGATGAACTCCCACACCACGCTTTCGTTTTGTTAACGTTCATGCTTCTTGGAACAGAGAATTTCCTACCACAGGTACATGGATATTCCACCCGCTGATCTGAATTCTAAGTCTATACAGCTGACCTGGTCGACTCTATTCGCATATTTGATTGACATAAGTGTAGAGGATATGAGAAAGATTTCATTTATGTCTAGCGGAGGTTTAATAAATTATTTTGTTAAGAAGGAGAATTTCATCAACACCAAATAAGACATTGAAAGATCTAAAAAAAAGAAAAAAAAAGAAACGAATTGGTTAGAAGATACAGTGAAATCTCTAATCAGTAATATGCGTGGGCTCTTTCGAGGAAAATCAAGCACAGAAAGGAAGAAACTAATCAATTTATTATGACAGACAATTTATTTGTTTTTGTTTGTCATGAAATGCGACGGAAGTGGAATAGCATCGGATGTGCTTGATTTGCCTCACCTTATCCACAATCTCGGCAGCCTACTATGTTCAACCAAAGTTTTTGTTATAATTAGTGTGTTCCATGTAACTTTATTTTCCTCTTCGTTTTTATTTCCACCATAATGTTTTTTACAGTTGATTGTACTTGGTGGTAACTATTTACAGCAGATTTTGCGCTTATTTTTAAAAATATTATCAGCATAATCATTATATTCTTGGAGTTTTCACATGTTGATGTTTATTGTGTTTGGCATTTGTTTTCAAAATCAGTATTAGTTCATAATGTCTTTGTTTTTTTTCTTTTTCCATAATATCAATTGTGTCTTTTGGTTTTTGCGGTGACTATTTTTGTTTATTAAATATTAGATATTTTGAACAAATATTTCACTCTTGTTTGTTCATTTCTTGACTTGTTACATGCATTGTTGTTATTATTACGTATTATCTCTATAAGTATTACATGCTCTTCGAGATGGACTTTGGATATCCTGCAACTGCTGTACTTAAGGTAGGGTGTCACAAGGATAGGATGATTTTAACATTTCACGAATCTTGTATACTGAGTTGTGGACATCCAGAAGCTCGAATTTAGTGTTACCCTGTATCTCCTGTGTGACCTGGAAGGTAGATGAATGGTGGAATTAACACCCTTCGTTCCCGCGAACCCGTACGGTCCTTGCAATGTTGATCCTTTCGGCCATGTCACAAGATGACATTCATTCGATTCATTTTTTCTGTCTATTGTGATGCTACACTCCTCTCTGTCATTATTTATCGGTCATTATCTTTTCTATATGCCTACACCTATCAAGGATTATTTTCTCCTCAGGTTGACACCAGGTGTTTTACCAGCTTGCCACCTTCCTGTCCTGTTTATATTTACTTGATGGTCGGCAACGTTTAACGAAGATATAAATCAATGCCACCTTGACTTATTCGCTTAAGACGCCAGCGATAGACATCTATTCTCACACTAGATTGCATAATTACTTCCGCTTATCTGGTGAATGAGTCTGGTAGTCGTACGAAAATATGGTCATTTACGAGATCACGTGAGGGAGACGTACAAAAATACGGCCCAACCTTAAGGTTATGGTGATTTTAACAATCTGGACACAAGACTCATCACGAAGTCATTTCCGACAAGCTGCATAAAAACCTCAAGCAAGAAGTCATGTTGTAATAAATAAATAAGGGAAAAGAGTGCAGCCTAGAAAAAGATTATCATATGTAATAATTAAGGGCAGGTTGTGTGATATAATGGTTTTTGGTAAAAATAACACTTAACGGGCAAAACCTTATATAGTCATGTCAATAAAGTTCAGAATGAGTGGTGGGGGGCATATTTACTGAAGATAAGACACATTACATTGCGGTTGGGTTAAAATTAGTAATTAAACTGAATTAAAATTGTGATTGGGTTTCACCAGCAGAACCTCACAACGTGACACGTGTGAATGGTCTAAAATTCGACTTTAAAACCTAGCGCGTTTCAAAGATTTCCCCACTGCATTCCTCACCTTCGTCAGGAGATCACAGACAGCAAGAATAAGGGGTAGTACTTAATGATTCGATTAGAGGACAGGCCAGAGAACTAGAAGTAGCTTTAAAATAAAAAAGGGTCAAACTTCAGTGTTAATACTTAGCGCCCCAAGTCCGAGAAACCTTTTCGAGTGAAAACAATTTTGACACCTAACTCACTGTGGGACTACTGAGTTTTAAACAGTTGCATTACTTACTACGGCCATGTTGTGCAACAACGTCTGGATATAATCACTCAAATTTATTGGAGTAAATTGTAACATGTACATTTTATTAATTGTATTTACATTTGACATGTAAGAACTACGTTATACAGTTGCATATGAAGCTGGCAACCTCACAATAAAAAAAGCTTGCCAAATAGACCATCACTGTAAGAGCTGGTAAATGTTTCGTGTGGGGTTCCTCACATGGAACCAATAGGAGAGGTGGTCCCAGGCTCCATAAAGAGCAGGGAGTAGATGATGATAAAATCATGGTATAAATGTTTTTATGTCAACATTTCTAATTAAGATTTGGTATGTATATGTGTGTGTGTGGGTGTGTGTGTGTGTGTGTGTGTGACAATGATGCATTTGACTTCTTCGGCTCTCCTAACACACTTCATCTGACTCGATGGGGTTATATTTAATACTAAGGGGCATTTGGGAAAATTCCGAGGAAGACGAAATAGTGGAAGGAAGTGCTTGCATCAGGAGACATGATACTCAAAAGAGGCATTTGTTTTCTCTCAGTTTTTGTTCGAGTGTCCAGAAGTCGACACTGGACACCATCTATAACAAACGGGTCTAGAGGACACTTGAAGAGGCAACCTGAAGCAGTTACTGAGGCACCGCCAGTAACGTGCTGCTAGTAAAACATTCAACTACTGAAGAGAAGGAACAGTCAAAACACCACTGAAACCAGCAATGACTGAACCCGAAGTCAACGACAACCATTGTCATTACATTGTCACAATCATAATCTCTTTCTGTTAAGAAAATTATCTGTTTGTTGTTTTTTTCGGACAAATCTGTTTTATACATCTTAATCCGGTGTATCCAATATTTCATATATATATATATATATATATATATATATATATATATATATATATATATATATATATATATATATATATATATATATATATATATATATATATATATATATATATATATATATATATATTTATATATATAAATCAAATACCATAATACCCGCAGTAAGGTACTTCGGTCGGTCGGTCTGTCACACTTTGCACACCGTCATTTGCGCACTTCTTTCTATTTTTCGAGAGAGTACATTACCTTTCTAGCACAGCTAAGGGGGTGCAACTGTGTTTGAAAGTAAGACCACAATTGTATTGTTTCCCCTTATATGTACTCTCGCGAAAGTAGCAAAGTGTGACGGTGTGCATTAAATCAACAGACAATCAAGATACTCTTTTGTCCAGTCTCATTTGGGAAACGCATTTAACTCATATTTTTTCTTAAAAATAACCTTAAAATGTAAGTTTTTAAATTGTTTATTCAAGACAAAATTTAAGTTAAAGTATTGCAGACTTATTATTGTGGATCAAAATGATAAGGTGGCTAAAAGGAAGAGACGATCGCAGCGAGTAAACAGTTTGATTATGGAAAGAAGCCAACAACTTGAACTGGAGACAGAAAGGTGTGGAGATGCAGATTAAATCAACAGACAATCAAGATACTCTTCTGTCCAGTTTCATTCAGGAAACGGATTTAACTCATCATTTGTTCTTAAAGAATGTGTGACGTACGTCTAAGTATGACAAATGAATTTCCCTGACTCGATGGATGATAACAGAATATTGGCCTCTCATAACTTTAGAACCCCTGATCATCTGTTGTAACCGTAACCCGCATGCAGCATTTCCACGAGAATTTTACACGCTGGATCATTAATATGTAGCCTGCTATCTTCTGTGAACTTTGAGATCGCATGGCCTGTGATGGGAGATTAAAATCACGCCCACAACCATCTCTGAGAACGATTTATAGCAATCTTTTCCTTAACGCCGGCCCAAAAGAGGACGGGCCACAGACTCACTCCTGTTTCTAGAGCAATTAACAGCAGATCATTTTCTTACCTGGCTGTCACCCCGCCTGGTGGGAGTTGCCAAAGCTCTCAGAACAGTGGCACCATCAAAGACAGACAGATCTCAGAATTCAATCGCAGCGGTACACGATCTAAAGAATCAGGAAACTTTCAGCTCACGGAGTTAGCTTCTCGAGAAACTTTTCGCACCCTCATGCGAGCAAGCCTGAGACGGAAGAAAATCGGTAGACCGGGGAAAACGAAGGAATCGCAGCGGTTAACACAACGGCGAGATACCTCGGATTCTGCTCAACTTCAAGAAAGGTGCGAAAACCTAACACGCCCTATTCAAGTTACATTCGAGAAGTATAAATAGAGAACTCCGAAAAACTGAATTTTATCGTTCGCTCTGACAGAATCCTAGTTGCACTAGCATAGTCCTCTTCCTGCTGGATTTCATCTACCTTCGTGACTATTGGAGTGTATTCTTTCTGTGCAGACGGTAATTTATACATTAGCTTCGAGTGATCAGTGGTCTAGTTATTTCAATTGATTAAATGGATTGTGGTGTAAATTTAACCTTATTAAATAAACCCATTTTCAAAGTTCTAGTGCAAACTAATGTTACAGCTAAAAGTATTTCCTAATACAATTGACGCGTAAATTAATTTTGCAGATAGATAGATGTGCTTTAATTATTTTTAACTCACGGGGAGTTTTCCCGATTTGTTAATTGACGACGCTAATAAGTAAATAGGCTAACTGTAATTTATCGCGTGTCAGAGTATAATATAATTTGTAATGCATTTCTTGTTTTGATTATCTTTCATTCAGAACGATCATTCAACCTGCATCCCAGCAATTATTAATTATATACAGAGTTCTGCCAACTCAATTCGATAACTCCAGTTACATATGAACTTTTTTAAAGGCTAAACTTGTGGCGACCTGTAATGGGCCCCACTCCTCTGAATTTAACTGAGAATAAAGCCACACAAGAAAACACTTCGAAAATACTAGTTCATATAGAGTCCTTAAAGAAAAACTGGAAGCAGAACATATTTTATTCACTGCCCCTATTTGTGAAGAAAAAACATCGATCTACCTGAACACTGTCTGTCACGTATATTCAGTGGATTTTACCCCCCCCCCCCCCCCCCCCCCCCCCGAAGAAGAACTTACCTCAGTGTTTTTCTTAACTTGTGACATTACGGAAAAAGAAAAGTTATCTCCTCCAGCTGTGCCAATTTTAAGAACCACACCGTACCTCACGCCTAGCCAAGTGCCTGTGCCTTTCTTTAGGAACTTTATCTAATAAACAAACAGTTCCGTTAAACTTCAACGTCCAGCGATTTCGGGACACTTTGTTAACTTCAACAACCTGCTAATCTGGGGCTGTGTACACGGAAGAAAATACTTTTACCTAAGCCAAGGTTTAGTGCTGTTTTTTTAATGTATTTCCTATGAAGTGCCAGAATTCACCTTTTGGTAAGTCTGCGTGTGTGTTTGTGGGGATGGCCAGCCCTAGTGTGTTTTTTTGAATGAAAGGAGATTTATTTTTTTCTTTACCCTTTTAATTAGTTCGACCTAGTATTAAGGTGCATTATATTCCTTGTACGGGATCTCTCCTAGCGGGATTGGGTAACTGTGTTCATTCCCCCTCCCGTAAAATTTGTTGATTTAAAGGGAGACAATTGAGAACCCTAGCTTTCCCTCTACACCCCCCCCCCCCCTTTACTGTAACCCCTTGCCTCAGAGTAATAAATTTACCAGTGGGTTAAATTGACTATCTCTGATCACCTCCCCCCCCCCTTTCTTGTCTTTGGGACCGGGTCTTGTCTGTTAGTAAATATAAACGGGAAACGGTGGATGGGATATTTCTCCTCAAAAACCCCCTCTTCCCTTGTTATATTTGTATTCTGTAACCTTTGATTTTTGACTGTAAATGTACAATTATTTGTGACTCCTTTATGATAATAAAGGTATTAATCTTTATTTGTGTTGGTTGTCGGTTGGCCTAAAAACTCCAAACATTTCCATTTGTGTAGGCTGTATTCATGTACGTTGAGCGACAGAATCACCAAATCGGTGAGTGCGTCTGAGCGACTGGAACTGACAAACAATTGTTTGTTCAGAAGAGAGATAGGAATAGTCTGTGAGAAACAGATATTGTCGTAATAAGAGACTGTCCTCGCTCTTCCCAGCGCCTGTGAATCTACTACCTCACTCTCCTAAATCCTTATTCTCACAGAGCCTTCAATATCACTTTACACTCTAAAGGGACCAATATTCATCAGCACCCTCTCAGATAAAAATTACGACAATATATATGTTTGGAGTTTTAGGAGAACCGACAACCAACACAAATAAACCCGTTTATATTTACTAACAGACAAGACCCGGTCCCAAAGACAAGAAAGGGGGTGAGGTGATCAGAGATAGTCAATTTAACCCACTGGTAAATTTATTACTCTGAGGCAAGGGGTTACAGTAAAGGGGGGGGGTGTAGAGGGAAAGCTAGGGTTCTCAATTGTCTCCCTTTAAATCAACAAATTTTACGGGAGGGGGAATGAACACAGTTACCCAATCCCGCTAGGAGAGATCCCGTACAAGGAATATAATGCACCTTAATACTAGGTCGAACTAATTAAAAGGGTAAAGAAAAAAATAAATCTCCTTTCATTCAAAAAAAACACACTAGGGCTGGCCATCCCCACAAACACACACGCAGACTTACCAAAAGGTGAATTCTGGCACTTCATAGGAAATACATCAAAAAACAGCACTAAACCTTGGCTTAGGTAAAAGTAGTTTCTTCCGTGTACAGCCCCAGATTAGCGGGTTGTTGAAGTTAACAAAGTGTCCCGAAATCGCTGGACGTTGAAGTTTAACGGTACTGTTTGTTTATTAGATAAAGTTCCTAAAGAAAGGCACAGGCACTTGGCTAGGCGTGAGGTACGGTGTGGTTCCTAAAATTGGCACAGCTGGAGGAGATAACTTTTCTTTTTCCGTAATGTCACAAGTTAAGAAAAACACTGAGGTAAGTTCTTCTTCGGGGGGGGGGGGGGGGGGGGGAAAAATCCACTGAATATACGTGACAGACAGTGTTCAGGTAGATCGATGTTTTTTCTTCACAAATAGGGGCAGTGAATAAAATATGTTCTGCTTCCAGTTTTTCTTTAAGGACTCTATATGAACTAGTATTTTCGAAGTGTTTTCTTGTGTGGCTTTATTCTCAGTTAAATTCAGAGGAGCGGGGCCCATTACAGGTCGCCACAAGTTTAGCCTTAAAAAAAGTTCATATGTAACTGGAGTTATCGAATTGAGGTGGCAGAACTCTGTATATAATTAATAATTGCTGGGATGCAGGTTGAATGATCGTTCTGAATGAAAGATAATCAAAACAAGAAATGCATTACAAATTATATTATACTCTGACACGCGATAAATTACAGTTAGCCTATTTACTTATTAGCGTCGTCAATTAACAAATCGGGAAAACTTCCCGTGAGTTAAAAATAATTAAAGCACATCTATCTATCTGCAAAATTAATTTACGCGTCAATTGTTTTAGGATATACTTTTAGCTGTAACATTAGTTTGCACTAGAACTTTGAAAATGGGTTTATTTAATAAGGTTAAATTTACACCACAATCCATTGAAATCAATTGAAATAACTAGAACACTGATCACTCGAAGCTAATGTATAAATTACCGTCTGCACAGAAAGAATACACTCCAATAGTCACGAAGGTAGATGAAATCCAGCAGGAATCCGACTATGCTAGTGCAACTAGGATTCTGTCAGAGCGAACGATAAAATTCAGTTTTTCGGAGTTCTCTATTTATACTTCTCGAATGTAACTTGAATAGGGCGTGTTAGGTTTTCGCACCTTTCTTGAAGTTGAGCAGAATCCGAGGTATCTCGCCGTTGTGTTAACCGCTGCGATTCCTTCGTTTTCCCCGGTCTACCGATTTTCTTCCGTCTCAGGCTTGCTCGCATGAGGGTGCGAAAAGTTTCTCGAGAAGCTAACTCCGTGAGCTGAAAGTTCGCTGATTCTTTAGATCGTGTACCGCTGCGATTGAATTCTGAGATCTGTCTGTCTTTGATGGTGCCACTGTTCTGAGAGCTTTGGCAACTCCCACCAGGCGGGGTGACAGCCAGGTAAGAAAATGATCTGCTGTTAATTGCTCTAGAAACAGGAGTGAGTCTGTGGCCCGTCCTCTTTTGGGCCGGCGTTAAGGAAAAGATTGCTATAAACCGTTCTCAGAGATGGTTGTGGGCGTGATTTTAATCTCCCATCACAGGCCATGCGATCTCAAAGTTCACAGAAGATAGCAGGCTACATATTAATGATCCAGCGTGTAAAATTCTCGTGGAAATGCTGCATGCGGGTTACGGTTACAACAGATGATCAGGGGTTCTAAAGTTATGAGAGGCCAATATTCTGTTATCATCCATCGAGTCAGGGAAATTCATTTGTCATACTTAGACGTACGTCACAGAATGTAACATTTTTTATTGTTTCTTCAAGACAAAATTTTAATTTAAAGTATTGCAGACTTATTATTATGGATCAAAATGATAAGATGGCTAACAGGAAGAGACGATCGCGATATAAATATATATATATATGAAACTATTCAATTAATGTTTTGCTTAATTATCTTCTGCCGGTCGTTCGTAAAAACATATATTTCTCACAGAAAGGGCGGGAGAACACAAAGTTTATAATAAACTTAGATGACTCAGTTGTTATACTTGTCATTCTAGAAATTCATGTGAGACTCCCTGAAACAGAAGGCCAACCTTCTATTTATGGCTCTGCCAAGAGAAATTGTGAGCGAAGGTTGCTACCTGTGAAAACAAAACAAAAAATCTCGTTCCTTTTACACTAATTTTGGCCATTATTGAATCACTACTGCTGAGCAGTGGAGACAACCCGTGAACCATTCAGCAAAATCTTAATTGTTACAATGTGGTTCTTGAAGAGAAGGTGGCAAATCAGACACTTGCCTTTGTTATGTCTGCTGAATATCTCTCTTCCCCCCCCCCCCCTTTCCCCCCAGCCCCCAACTAAACAGTCATGCCTTCTACATAAGTAGCCAGAAAACGTTTTCAACACCTACAATACCTTTTGCTAACCAGTCGTCTGATGATGAAGTAAGCTCTGCTGTAACAACTGTAGCCACAAGCAATTGAGCAGCAGCGATTAAAGTCCTATAATATTTGTTAAAGTGCAGCACATACATAATATTTAGTTTGTGTTCAATATGTTTGATAATTATATGTAATTAATGAATGTTGTTAACTAGTTTTTATTGTCACTTTTACTTAATTTTGATAAAACTTTCTGTTGCTCATGAATGAATCAATTTGATTTTTATTAATTCTCATGGTAATTTAATTTTCGTTTAGCTCTTTTTGGAGAGACGCGGTAGCGCAGTGGTGAGTGCATTGGCTTCCTTGCTGTGTGGTCCACGGTTTGATCCCCAGTTGACGTGGGATTTTTTAGACCGCAAACGGCTCCGGGGTCAACCCAGCCTCATGAATTGGGCACCAGAGCAACTCTGAGAAGATTAAGGCTGCCGGCGTGATGCTGACTACATCACCCCTAGTGTGCCGATGGACAAGAAAATATGGGCCTAACACCATATTCCCAATATGCCTCAATGTGCGTGTTACGGGATCCTTTACCTTTACCTATGCTCATTAGGGAGCCATAGGTTAATACATTAATGAATGAACATATTCATTTACCCATAACAAAAGTTAGTTTATTACATAACGTAGAAAGTGCAGTTTTTTTTTCTTCTTTTGTGTGCATGTGTATAACAGTCGGAAACGTCAGTCTCTTGGGTAATATTTCAAAGATTAGTCTAACAGAGTATGTAGCAAATATCAATGTATCAGGTTTTATTGCAAGCTGCTGTCTACTAAATGTAATATCAAACATCTGTCTATTAAATATGATAGTAAGTCAGTATACTAGATATAGTAAGAGACGTTAGTCGATGAAGTACGTAAAATAGCTAATGGCAGAAAACAGGTATGGTAGATATTTTTAATTTGTTCTGTATAGTAGATAATCTTATCCTACTGATTATAGCGTACACGATTCTCATCATCATCATCATCATCATCGTCTTTACTCTTAAGATGCCCAAGGAGCATAAGCTTTCAACAAACGCATGTCGTGTCCTGGTTGCTGTCTTCAGGTCAAGGTCTTACATGTCTTCCTAAACAGTGTCATTTCTGTCTCCTGTTTCCTTCTCCATGTTTTTCGATCAACCTTGACCTTATTTACCCTGGAGATTCCAAAACAAATAATGTATGGTAATGCCATCACAAGGTTTCCTCAACGAGTGTCCTATCTTATAGGCGTCTTCTTGTCTGAAGAATCTAGATATCAAATTAGGAGATTTTTCTAGCTTTCCAGGTTATCAGTTAAGATTAGTGCATTTTCGAGGTGGTTCATTATTTTTTTCGCGACCATCTACTCAGGTAATATAATAGCCTTTCCCAACCTAAACAACATCTGGAAATCCTCCCATTACAGTAAAAACATTAAATTTAAAATGTATGAGAGGTGCGTAATTTATGTACGGTGCAGGATGCTGGAAAGTAACAGAAAAGGAAATTACCAAATTGTCATCGTTCTACAAAATCTGCCTAAAGAACATTCTTCGAATTATCTGGCCAAACAAAATCGCCAACCAAGAACTGCTAACTCCGAGCCACCAAGAAGAAATGCGTACCTTGATAGTGGGTAATAGCTGGAATATGGTTGGCCACATCCTCAGAAGAGAAAACGATATCATCACCAGAACTGCTATGCTATGGACTCCAGAAAGCGAAAACAAGGAATGCCAAAAGCCACCTAGCGAAGAACTGTGGAGGTGGAGATGCTGAGCATGAACCAGAACTCGGTCACCATATTTCTTCCTCGTTCGTCCTGAAAAGGACGTTGGTTGAATTGTGTCCTTTACAGCAGAGCTGCGATATTTGCGCCTTTCGGCCGACACATCCAACTTCAGAACAGCATTTTTTGGGACCGGGTTTGACTTCCCTCTTCGATCCCTACTCTCTCAGCCAGACTGCAGTGATGCAGCCTGTTTCCAGGACCACCACTTGGAGGTGGAGTAGGGTCTTAGTCAGCTCTGGTTCGCTGTAACATATATATATGTAAATATAGCCACAGTGATCAGACCACCTTTGCTTCCCTATCTAAGGTTCATAATTTTGCTACGCAAAAACCATGCAATTCGCTGTCTATAGACTGACCCACTGTGAATCCACGCCTATTTTTCCTGGTTACATGCGCAAATGAACATTTACAAATTTTTGCACTCGACAGTCTTAACAAGAGGGGAGCGAACCGCGGTGTTTACCTGAGTTCTCAAGCGAGCTGGGATGTCAATTATCGATAGTGACAGATCAGATATCGATAGCAAATGCAAGGGCGATAATAAAATTTACCGACAACATTTGATGTCCCTTATCTCATTGGACTTAATTATTTGATCTTCAGCAGAGGGACGAAATCAAAGAAGGCCTGTTAGCATGGCCAGGTCTTGTGATGTCGCTTCTGCATCGCGAGCGAGCGAACAGGAAAATCCTTTACCTCGGGAGTCGAACTCGCTGTTTTTCCCTGGTACGGCCGAAGGCGTGAATTATCGCACCCTTTAGTGATAGTAACACCATTTGTATAAATACTCCGTCCCTTCAAAGTCAGTTATCCAGTAGCACATAAATTTTGGATAATATAGCTAGTTATTCTAGAGCCATTGTGAAAGTGGTTTATAGCATTCCGTGGAGATTGTTTCAATTTTAATTGCGGTAATAGATGTTAGCATTTCCGTGATTTAATGTGTTAAGTTTATCATTATAATTCACTGGGATTTTCTAGGTGCTAAGACTAGCGTTATTGCAGATGACATTGCACTACTAGCACATTCACAACAACACATCCAGGAAAAAACGGATAGACTTAATAAGTTTAGCCAGCAGGTGGGCTTGAACATCAATTTAAAGAATTCAGAGGTCATGACGCTCAATGTGTGCAACCCTGAGCCCATATCAGTAGAGAATCAGCAACTGGTACAGACAGACATCTTCACATACCTAGGATGCATTGTAACACCAGACGGCGGGGCAGGCAAAGACATCAACATCAGAATGAATAAGGCAAGAACAGCCTTTTTAGCCTAAACAACATCTGGAAGTCATCTCAATACAGCACAAGCACAAAATTAAGATTATATAAGAGCTTTGTGCTTTCTGTGCTTCTCTATGGTGCGGAATGCTGGAGAGTTACAGAGAAGGAAATGTCGAAATTGTCCTCTTTTCACACAACATGCCTAAGAAAAATTCTCGGAATCTTTTGGCCAAATACCATCACCAACCAAGATCTGCTTACTCGGAGCAAGCAAGAGGACATGCACACCATCATAGCTGGCAGACGCTGGAGCTGTGTTGGCCATGTCCTCAGAAGAGACCCTGATGCCATCACAAGAACAGCTTTGCTTTGGACCCCTGAAGGAAAACGAAAGCGAGGCCGACCAAAAACAACCTGGCGGAGGACTGTGGAGGCTGAGATGCAAAGAATGAACCAGAGCTGGGGCACCGTACGAAGGATGGCCGCCGACCGAGCAAAGTGGAATCAATTTGTTGTTGCACTACAAGACGCCACTAGGCGTAATGGCCACTGACTGCTTTGACGGTTGGCGGCTAAGGATCAAAGAAGAAGAAGAAGAAGAAGAAGACTAGCGTATTAAATAACACATAGCTATTTTATTTCATTTGTAATATAGATTTAATCACCCGCTATCACCCAGAAAGAGATGTTTTAATTGACTAATAATTACACTAGGCGACTGATAATTGACGGAATACAATTTACCTCTAATTCATTATGTGTAATTATATATGTGACTAGTGTATTATCATATGGCGAAACAAATAGCTAGTAATGACAAGCGATACTTGTTAAAGTAGTCATAATTAAATTAACACGGAAATTGTGCGCTGAGTGTTTTACCGGGCGGGAGGGGAAAGGCGCATACATAAAACCCAACCCGTACCAGTTAAGCGAAGCGTGATAAGATAGGCTAAGACACGTGTGCCTTTTAATTTAATTAGATGACGGAGAGGATAAGAGATATTACACTTTACGCGCGAAAGCATAGGATTGATATTGTGATTAAATGTTTTGTTTTCTTCCTAATTTACTGTTGATCACAAACCAGCTGCCAGCGGTCTAATAGTACCAGTAACAATTCTAATTATTATCGGGTCTTCGATGGTGACCTGTTCGGTCCTCTTGCTTTATTCAGGGAGAGAGACCAAAAATATAAACAATAAGAGTAATAATAACGGGACATGTAAAATATCCAGATTTTTGCATTCAATTTGTCACCCAGCTGTGGCCAAATATATATATATTTTTTTCCCGACTACTAGCAGTCGTGTTCCAAGTGAATTTATCAAGGAGGATACGTTGTTTGATAATCGGCACTCAACCCCAAAGAGAAAAACCGATAGGATATACCCTCATCATCTTTATTAACAGTTTACCAACCAGATGTGTCCTTTAGCTGTTGGAAGTATTGTCTACTGTCTACTGTGAACACTAGATCGCGGTTTATATTTTTCTACCTGAACTATCTGAAGTGACATTGTCATAACCAACAACCCACCACCAAAGTACTCGTTCCCCATTAGGAAAATTAATTATTCGTGGAGGAACTGGGGCTCACTTTGGAGAAGAACAACACTGGATTATGATACGTGAACATTGATGTTTACGTTCAAGAGATTGTTAACCAAGTATTAGGTAAGGCGTGATTGATGTGGCCACGAATGACAGAGTAAGAGTGAATACGTTCTAGTTACGGAAACTGTACCATCCTTTATTTTCTTTGCAAATACTGTTATTTACGGAATAGATTAACTAGGAACTTTGTTCTTTGTTTTACTGTCTATTCTATACTCTAGTGTTAATCTTCGACCTTTTGGGTTATTAACTTCTTTTGCGATCTTTTTTCAACAAGAGGGGAGGGCACTTATTAGGGGTATTTTCCTATGTCTGTACACAATGATTTAAATTGATTTCTATATGTTTGATGTTGTCAAATTTAAAGTGATAATAAACTAAACAAAACTTAATTTATTGTGTTGGTCAGCCCCAATCTCCATTTACCATAGTTTTCACGTTTGTGTGTCTTGTTGTCACATAACTATGTGTGTGTGTGTGTGTGTGTGTGTGAGTAGTTAACTTATAATTGTATTTAAAGGGAGGTTTGATAGATTGTCTGTTACCAAAAGATAGTCGTATAGATAGGCTGGACTAGAGAATTCATTCATTCCAGAGACAGAACTTCACCTTCATCTATTCACTCGTGGAATCTATTCTAAACACTTTCTTTCTCAGATAACCCCACTTTTTCTGTTCTATTCAGACTGGACCAAGTATATCTGTAATACGTATCTAAATGTACAACATTCGCTGACCCTGGCGCAAGCAGTCAAGCTAAGAATCGCTGACTGCATTCATATCGTTTGCTGCGTCTTCGGTCCCGGTCATCATACGATGAATGGCTGTCGACCGAGCAATATGGAGACAGTTTGTTGTTGCCCTACAAGACGCCACCAGGCGTGATGACCACTGACTTAATATTAGACAAACATAAAGGTATGTTTTCAGGCACTCGTAAGAAATAAAGAAGTAGAACACTTGGACAACAGAAAAACAACAGACGTGAGTGGCTTACCCAGGGTTCGAACCCCGTACCTTCCGTACGACAACTCCGCCTAGCTATACAAGCGAATCACACTGACCCCACGGCCAGCTAGGCATCCCCAAAAAAGGATGCTTTACTGACTAGTCATCAGTGTGAAACACAAGACAACACCGGAAGTATACAGTGGGCAACTCAGCCCATTAATGACGCAATCACTTCTGTTGTTCCTCTATACAGCAGTATATGTCAGTCCAAACAAGACAAAGACCTTGATACTGTGTCCAGTAAATGATAGAAGACTTAAGGACAGTAGTATAGAACAGAGGGTAGGTTTCTGGTATTGTATAAACATTAATAACACATAAGGAAGGGAAACCCGAGGCCTGTAAACAGTAAATTAATATTAGACAAACATAAAGGTATGTTTTCAGGCACTCGTAAGAAATAAAGAAGTAGAACACTTGGACAACAGAAAAACAACAGACGTGAGTGGCTTACCCAGGGTTCGAACCCCGTACCTTCCGTACGACAACTCCGCCTAGCTATACAAGCGAATCACACTGACCCCACGGCCAGCTAGGCATCCCCAAAAAAGGATGCTTTACTGACTAGTCATCAGTGTGAAACACAAGACAACACCGGAAGTATACAGTGGGCAACTCAGCCCATTAATGACGCAATCACTTCTGTTGTTCCTCTATACAGCAGTATATGTCAGTCCAAACAAGACAAAGACCTTGATACTGTGTCCAGTAAATGATAGAAGACTTAAGGACAGTAGTATAGAACAGAGGGTAGGTTTCTGGTATTGTATAAACATTAATAACACATAAGGAAGGGAAACCCGAGGCCTGTAAACAGTAAATTAATATTAGACAAACATAAAGGTATGTTTTCAGGCACTCGTAAGAAATAAAGAAGTAGAACACTTGGACAACCGAAAAACAACAGACGTGAGTGGCTTACCCAGGGTTCGAACCCCGTACCTTCCGTACGACAACTCCGCCTAGCTATACAAGCGAATCACACAACCTACCCTCTGTTCTATACTACTGTCCTTAAGTCTTCTATCATTTACTGGACACAGTATCAAGGTCTTTGTCTTGTTTGGACTGACATATACTGCTGTATAGAGGAACAACAGAAGTGATTGCGTCATTAATGGGCTGAGTTGCCCACTGTATACTTCCGGTGTTGTCTTGTGTTTCACACTGATGACTAGTCAGTAAAGCATCCTTTTTTGGGGATGCCTAGCTGGCCGTGGGGTCAGTGTGATTCGCTTGTATAGCTAGGCGGAGTTGTCGTACGGAAGGTACGGGGTTCGAACCCTGGGTAAGCCACTCACGTTTGTTGTTTTTCTGTTGTCCAAGTGTTCTACTTCTTTATTTCTTACGAGTGCCTGAAAACATACCTTTATGTTTGTCTAATATTAATTTACTGTTTACAGGCCTCGGGTTTCCCTTCCTTATGTGTTATTAATGTTTATACAATACCAGAAACCTACCCTCTGTTCTATACTACTGTCCTTAAAGTCTTCTATCATTTACTGGACACAGTATCAAGGTCTTTGTCTTGTTTGGACTGACATATACTGCTGTATAGAGGAACAACAGAAGTGATTGCGTCATTAATGGGCTGAGTTGCCCACTGTATACTTCCGGTGTTGTCTTGTGTTTCACACTGATGACTAGTCAGTAAAGCATCCTTTTTTGGGGATGCCTAGCTGGCCGTGGGGTCAGTGTGATTCGCTTGTATAGCTAGGCGGAGTTGTCGTACGGAAGGTACGGGGTTCGAACCCTGGGTAAGCCACTCACGTCTGTTGTTTTTCTGTTGTCCAAGTGTTCTACTTCTTTATTTCTTACGAGTGCCTGAAAACATACCTTTGTGTTTGTCTAATATTAATTTACTGTTTACAGGCCTCGGGTTTCCCTTCCTTATGTGTTATTAATGACCACTGACTGCTTTGTTTAGCGGCCAAGGACCAAAGAAGAAGAGGCATTGTCATCTCGGAAAATAACATTAGGCTCAAGTTATTGGGGAGCTAAAAAACGGATTACGTTTATTGTAAATTATTATTGACAATTTTCAACCCATTCGGAAGTCACATCTCAAGTACCGGAAGACATGTTGCTCTAATCAGTCTGTACATACACATAGTGGAGGCGACAATGCCTTCAGGCTGGGTGGACATGTATAAACAATTGCGTATTTCATTCATTCATAACCCTCTGCTCCCGAATGAGCATAGGCCTTCAACAAACACATGCTATGGCCTCCTGTCACGTGCCATCACCACAAGTTCTTTCCACTTGCTCCTCATCATTTTAACCTCTGTTTCCAGATCTCTTCTCCATGTGCTTGGTTTACCTTTGGTTCTCTTGCCCTGGGTGTTCCAGAACAATGACTGCCTTGTAATGCAATAAACAGGTTTCCTCAGTGCGTGTTTTATCCGTCGCCATCGTCTTCTTCCCATCTCTTGTTCCACTGGCACTTGTCTGGTTCTTGTCATCAGTTCCACGTTGGTAACCTTGTCTTACCATTTTAATCCTTCTGTTCTACGCAAGCACCCGTTTATGAAAGTCTTTAGATTTTTGGTTATTGTTTTTGGTGTTCTCCATGTTTCAGAGTCAAATAATAGTACTGACTAGATTCTTATTTGTGTGTTGGATCCGATTTCCTTGATCTCCATATATTTTCCAATGCAATGAAAGCTTCTCTTGCTTTTTGTATTCTTATTTTGATATCAATGTGTGTCCCTCCAACTTTGTCTATATTGCTGCTAAGATATGAGTACGATTCTACATCTTACAGTTGTGCTTCTTCAAGTTCAAGCCTGTTATCATTTCCTGCATTTATTCTCATTATTTATATTTTCCCTGTGCATTTTCAGACCCAATTGCTGTGACTTCTCATCGAGTGTTTTCATTTTGTCCTGCATCTGATTACGGTTATGGGATAGGAGAGCCAAGTCATCAGCAAAATCTAGATCATCTAACTGTTTAGTCAGATGGCACTGGATTCAATTTCTGTTATGTGTCGTCGATGTTTTCCTAACCCAGCCTACCGCTAGTAAGAAAAGAAATGAAGACAGGAGGCATTCCTGTCGCACTCCCGTTTTTATCCTAAACGGTTCTGTACGTTGTCCTTCATGAAGAACTCTGCCTGTCATGTTTTCATAAGTTTTCTGTATTAAGTTAATTATATTCAGGGGATCTCCAAAGTGCCTCACCAATTTCGAAAGTGTCAACACCGTCAAATGCCTTTTTGTAGTCCACAAATCCAGTGTATAATGATGAATTCCATTCCAGACTTTGTTCAACTACTATTTTCAAAGTGGCTATCTGGTTTCTTCTTCTTCTTCCTCGTTCGCCTTCAAACTTCCACATTTATGACTCTAATAAAGGCAGTAGTCAACTCAATGTTCCTGACATCACCAAACAGTTTTTCGTTGACAGAAGTGGGTTGTTGCCATATACTACTCCGTTCATTACTGTAGGTTGGGCAGTATTGCAGCAGGTGTTCGACTGTCATCGGGCTGGTACCGCAGGTGCAGAGATCTGTTGCACCAATTTTATATTTGTGGCATAGGTGGTATCTCAATCTGTTGTGTCCAGTCCGTAGCCGAAAAATGATGACCTGTTCTTTCCTGGATAATTGATGATATGCGACATTTTTCAAATGGCTCGGGTGCTCTCTTTCCCATTTGGACTTGAATGCAGCCTTTATAGTAGTCTTTGCCATTGCGTAAGTTGTCTCTATATCGTTTTGTTGTAAGGCACCTCCTTCCTTAGCAAGTTTATCTGCTTCCTCATTTCCTGGTATGTTGCAATGGGCTGGTATCCACTGGATTGTGCACTTGTTGAAGCAATTGGCCAGTCTTTCAAGGGAGATTATCAGATCTTTCAATCCTTTAGCATGGTGGTTCTTCAGCGATGTTTTTACAGAGAGAGCATCTGTAAAGATTACTATCTGTTTTTCCGCCTGTGCTTTGCATTCAATAAGAGTCTCCGCTGTCTGTTTCAGGGCTTCTGCTTCAGCACTGAAGTTATTGCAGTTTTTGCAAGTGGCAATTGCCATAGAGTGGATTCTATTCTTTATATTTATGAGGATGCCGGCACCCCCATTTTCAACTACATTTTTTGCTGACCCATCAATATATGCATGGCTATCTGGTTTGTACAAGATCTGTTTGGTCGAAAACCTGTTTTTTCTTCTCTCAATTTCTTGTCTATGGACCCTTTTAATCTTTTGAGGATGATCCTGTTTAATACATTTCCAGGCACTGATAGTAACATTATAAATAAGTCCGGGTAGCAGGGTAAAAGAGTGTTTATCGTATTTGTACGCCTGACTGTCACACTTCCACTCAACATTCACATTCGCTATTTCAGACTTTCCTCTATTTTCTACTCCTCACTCAGACTTTTGTCTTGTCTCCGACAGACTCTTTTCTCCACTCGTCACACTGCTATCTGTGCAGTTTTCCCTTGTTCGTTCAGTGTCCGAACATTACAGGTGCCAATTCTGGAGGTTCTCCTTTAAGAAAGAAGGTTAGTCAGTAACACAGACTCATTTCGTCTTTCTCTGTGTTGCATCATTAGCCTCCCTGCGAGTGGATCTTTCCCTGTTTGGATGGCTGAGATTAATTTTCGTTAATTGATTTGTCCATGTTTGTTGAAATTTTTTACAGGATAGGGTAACCAGCACCATACCCAACTTAGTCGCTTTCTACAATATGCTTGGTAGGAAACAGTGTTACTATTCTTTGCTCTCCTTTCGGGCCCCGGTAACACATGGGTGAATTGTGTTTTTACATGTGATCAAACGCGCGAGGGATCAAATATCAAAACAAATATTTAAGTTGACAATATCTGGCACTGCAAAAACCGTAAATGTTATTCATCGTTAAGATTACACTTAGAGTGTCAGAGTAGCTCAAAAGTATGGCGCCCGTCTCTAATTCTAAAAGGTATCTGGTTCGCTCCCAGTACATGGAATTTAATTGATGGACATTATTTTAATATGAAATAAATATAAAGGTATGTTATCAGGCACTCACAGGAAATAAAGAAGTAGAACACCAGACAACAGAAAAACAACAGACATGAGTGGCTTACCCAGGATTTGAACACTGGACCTTCCGTGCGACAACCCCGCCTAGCCATGCAAGCGAATCACACTATCCGCTCTGCCATCTACGCATCATCAAAAAAATGATGTTTCAATGGCAGGTCAATAGTGCGAACCACAATACACGACACCAGAAGTCCTCCATGGGCAGTTCAGCCTATTAATGACGCAATCACTTCTGTTGTATTTCTATCAAGCAGTATAGGCCGAATCCAACAAGACCCTTAGGACCTTAATACTGTGTCCAGTAAATGATAGTAGACTAGAACAGTGAGAACAGAATAGTGGGTAGGTTTGGTATTGTACAAACATTTATTACAAATAAGGGAGGGAAACCTGAGGCCTGTAAACAGTAAATTAATATGAAATAAATATAAAGGTATGTTATCAGGCACTCACAGGAAATAAAGAAGTAGAACACCAGACAACAGAAAAAACAACAGACATGAGTGGCTTACCCAGGATTTGAACACTGGACCTTCCGTGCGACAACCCCGCCTAGCCATGCAAGCGAATCACACTATCCGCTCTGCCATCTACGCATCATCAAAAAATGATGTTTCAATGGCAGGTCAATAGTGCGAACCACAATACACGACACCAGAAGTCCTCCATGGGCAGTTCAGCCTATTAATGACGCAATCACTTCTGTTGTATTTCTATCAAGCAGTATAGGCCGAATCCAACAAGACCCTTAGGACCTTAATACTGTGTCCAGTAAATGATAGTAGACTAGAACAGTGAGAACAGAATAGTGGGTAGGTTTGGTATTGTACAAACATTTATTACAAATAAGGGAGGGAAACCTGAGGCCTGTAAACAGTAAATTAATATGAAATAAATATAAAGGTATGTTATCAGGCACTCACAGGAAATAAAGAAGTAGAACACCAGACAACAGAAAAACAACAGACATGAGTGGCTTACCCAGGATTTGAACACTGGACCTTCCGTGCGACAACCCCGCCTAGCCATGCAAGCGAATCACACTATCCGCTCTGCCATCTACGCATCATCAAAAAATGATGTTTCAATGGCAGGTCAATAGTGCGAACCACAATACACGACACCAGAAGTCCTCCATGGGCAGTTCAGCCTATTAATGACGCAATCACTTCTGTTGTATTTCTATCAAGCAGTATAGGCCGAATCCAACAAGACCCTTAGGACCTTAATACTGTGTCCAGTAAATGATAGTAGACTAGAACAGTGAGAACAGAATAGTGGGTAGGTTTGGTATTGTACAAACATTTATTACAAATAAGGGAGGGAAACCTGAGGCCTGTAAACAGTAAATTAATATGAAATAAATATAAAGGTATGTTATCAGGCACTCACAGGAAATAAAGAAGTAGAACACCAGACAACAGAAAAACAACAGACATGAGTGGCTTACCCAGGATTTGAACACTGGACCTTCCGTGCGACAACCCCGCCTAGCCATGCAAGCGAATCACACTATCCGCTCTGCCATCTACGCATCATCAAAAAATGATGTTTCAATGGCAGGTCAATAGTGCGAACCACAATACACGACACCAGAAGTCCTCCATGGGCAGTTCAGCCTATTAATGACGCAATCACTTCTGTTGTATTTCTATCAAGCAGTATAGGCCGAATCCAACAAGACCCTTAGGACCTTAATACTGTGTCCAGTAAATGATAGTAGACTAGAACAGTGAGAACAGAATAGTGGGTAGGTTTGGTATTGTACAAACATTTATTACAAATAAGGGAGGGAAACCTGAGGCCTGTAAACAGTAAATTAATATGAAATAAATATAAAGGTATGTTATCAGGCACTCACAGGAAATAAAGAAGTAGAACACCAGACAACAGAAAAACAACAGACATGAGTGGCTTACCCAGGATTTGAACACTGGACCTTCCGTGCGACAACCCCGCCTAGCCATGCAAGCGAATCACACTATCCGCTCTGCCATCTACGCATCATCAAAAAATGATGTTTCAATGGCAGGTCAATAGTGCGAACCACAATACACGACACCAGAAGTCCTCCATGGGCAGTTCAGCCTATTAATGACGCAATCACTTCTGTTGTATTTCTATCAAGCAGTATAGGCCGAATCCAACAAGACCCTTAGGACCTTAATACTGTGTCCAGTAAATGATAGTAGACTAGAACAGTGAGAACAGAATAGTGGGTAGGTTTGGTATTGTACAAACATTTATTACAAATAAGGGAGGGAAACCTGAGGCCTGTAAACAGTAAATTAATATGAAATAAATATAAAGGTATGTTATCAGGCACTCACAGGAAATAAAGAAGTAGAACACCAGACAACAGAAAAACAACAGACATGAGTGGCTTACCCAGGATTTGAACACTGGACCTTCCGTGCGACAACCCCGCCTAGCCATGCAAGCGAATCACACTATCCGCTCTGCCATCTACGCATCATCAAAAAATGATGTTTCAATGGCAGGTCAATAGTGCGAACCACAATACACGACACCAGAAGTCCTCCATGGGCAGTTCAGCCTATTAATGACGCAATCACTTCTGTTGTATTTCTATCAAGCAGTATAGGCCGAATCCAACAAGACCCTTAGGACCTTAATACTGTGTCCAGTAAATGATAGTAGACTAGAACAGTGAGAACAGAATAGTGGGTAGGTTTGGTATTGTACAAACATTTATTACAAATAAGGGAGGGAAACCTGAGGCCTGTAAACAGTAAATTAATATGAAATAAATATAAAGGTATGTTATCAGGCACTCACAGGAAATAAAGAAGTAGAACACCAGACAACAGAAAAACAACAGACATGAGTGGCTTACCCAGGATTTGAACACTGGACCTTCCGTGCGACAACCCCGCCTAGCCATGCAAGCGAATCACACTATCCGCTCTGCCATCTACGCATCATCAAAAAATGATGTTTCAATGGCAGGTCAATAGTGCGAACCACAATACACGACACCAGAAGTCCTCCATGGGCAGTTCAGCCTATTAATGACGCAATCACTTCTGTTGTATTTCTATCAAGCAGTATAGGCCGAATCCAACAAGACCCTTAGGACCTTAATACTGTGTCCAGTAAATGATAGTAGACTAGAACAGTGAGAACAGAATAGTGGGTAGGTTTGGTATTGTACAAACATTTATTACAAATAAGGGAGGGAAACCTGAGGCCTGTAAACAGTAAATTAATATGAAATAAATATAAAGGTATGTTATCAGGCACTCACAGGAAATAAAGAAGTAGAACACCAGACAACAGAAAAACAACAGACATGAGTGGCTTACCCAGGATTTGAACACTGGACCTTCCGTGCGACAACCCCGCCTAGCCATGCAAGCGAATCACACTATCCGCTCTGCCATCTACGCATCATCAAAAAATGATGTTTCAATGGCAGGTCAATAGTGCGAACCACAATACACGACACCAGAAGTCCTCCATGGGCAGTTCAGCCTATTAATGACGCAATCACTTCTGTTGTATTTCTATCAAGCAGTATAGGCCGAATCCAACAAGACCCTTAGGACCTTAATACTGTGTCCAGTAAATGATAGTAGACTAGAACAGTGAGAACAGAATAGTGGGTAGGTTTGGTATTGTACAAACATTTATTACAAATAAGGGAGGGAAACCTGAGGCCTGTAAACAGTAAATTAATATGAAATAAATATAAAGGTATGTTATCAGGCACTCACAGGAAATAAAGAAGTAGAACACCAGACAACAGAAAAACAACAGACATGAGTGGCTTACCCAGGATTTGAACACTGGACCTTCCGTGCGACAACCCCGCCTAGCCATGCAAGCGAATCACACTATCCGCCCTGCCATCTACGCATCATCAAAAAATGATGTTTCAATGGCAGGTCAATAGTGCGAACCACAATACACGACACCAGAAGTCCTCCATGGGCAGTTCAGCCTATTAATGACGCAATCACTTCTGTTGTATTTCTATCAAGCAGTATAGGCCGAATCCAACAAGACCCTTAGGACCTTAATACTGTGTCCAGTAAATGATAGTAGACTAGAACAGTGAGAACAGAATAGTGGGTAGGTTTGGTATTGTACAAACATTTATTACAAATAAGGGAGGGAAACCTGAGGCCTGTAAACAGTAAATTAATATGAAATAAATATAAAGGTATGTTATCAGGCACTCACAGGAAATAAAGAAGTAGAACACCAGACAACAGAAAAACAACAGACATGAGTGGCTTACCCAGGATTTGAACACTGGACCTTCCGTGCGACAACCCCGCCTAGCCATGCAAGCGAATCACACTATCCGCTCTGCCATCTACGCATCATCAAAAAATGATGTTTCAATGGCAGGTCAATAGTGCGAACCACAATACACGACACCAGAAGTCCTCCATGGGCAGTTCAGCCTATTAATGACGCAATCACTTCTGTTGTATTTCTATCAAGCAGTATAGGCCGAATCCAACAAGACCCTTAGGACCTTAATACTGTGTCCAGTAAATGATAGTAGACTAGAACAGTGAGAACAGAATAGTGGGTAGGTTTGGTATTGTACAAACATTTATTACAAATAAGGGAGGGAAACCTGAGGCCTGTAAACAGTAAATTAATATGAAATAAATATAAAGGTATGTTATCAGGCACTCACAGGAAATAAAGAAGTAGAACACCAGACAACAGAAAAACAACAGACATGAGTGGCTTACCCAGGATTTGAACACTGGACCTTCCGTGCGACAACCCCGCCTAGCCATGCAAGCGAATCACACTATCCGCTCTGCCATCTACGCATCATCAAAAAATGATGTTTCAATGGCAGGTCAATAGTGCGAACCACAATACACGACACCAGAAGTCCTCCATGGGCAGTTCAGCCTATTAATGACGCAATCACTTCTGTTGTATTTCTATCAAGCAGTATAGGCCGAATCCAACAAGACCCTTAGGACCTTAATACTGTGTCCAGTAAATGATAGTAGACTAGAACAGTGAGAACAGAATAGTGGGTAGGTTTGGTATTGTACAAACATTTATTACAAATAAGGGAGGGAAACCTGAGGCCTGTAAACAGTAAATTAATATGAAATAAATATAAAGGTATGTTATCAGGCACTCACAGGAAATAAAGAAGTAGAACACCAGACAACAGAAAAACAACAGACATGAGTGGCTTACCCAGGATTTGAACACTGGACCTTCCGTGCGACAACCCCGCCTAGCCATGCAAGCGAATCACACTATCCGCTCTGCCATCTACGCATCATCAAAAAATGATGTTTCAATGGCAGGTCAATAGTGCGAACCACAATACACGACACCAGAAGTCCTCCATGGGCAGTTCAGCCTATTAATGACGCAATCACTTCTGTTGTATTTCTATCAAGCAGTATAGGCCGAATCCAACAAGACCCTTAGGACCTTAATACTGTGTCCAGTAAATGATAGTAGACTAGAACAGTGAGAACAGAATAGTGGGTAGGTTTGGTATTGTACAAACATTTATTACAAATAAGGGAGGGAAACCTGAGGCCTGTAAACAGTAAATTAATATGAAATAAATATAAAGGTATGTTATCAGGCACTCACAGGAAATAAAGAAGTAGAACACCAGACAACAGAAAAACAACAGACATGAGTGGCTTACCCAGGATTTGAACACTGGACCTTCCGTGCGACAACCCCGCCTAGCCATGCAAGCGAATCACACTATCCGCTCTGCCATCTACGCATCATCAAAAAATGATGTTTCAATGGCAGGTCAATAGTGCGAACCACAATACACGACACCAGAAGTCCTCCATGGGCAGTTCAGCCTATTAATGACGCAATCACTTCTGTTGTATTTCTATCAAGCAGTATAGGCCGAATCCAACAAGACCCTTAGGACCTTAATACTGTGTCCAGTAAATGATAGTAGACTAGAACAGTGAGAACAGAATAGTGGGTAGGTTTGGTATTGTACAAACATTTATTACAAATAAGGGAGGGAAACCTGAGGCCTGTAAACAGTAAATTAATATGAAATAAATATAAAGGTATGTTATCAGGCACTCGCAGGAAATAAAGAAGTAGAACACCAGACAACAGAAAAAACAACAGACATGAGTGGCTTACCCAGGATTTGAACACTGGACCTTCCGTGCGACAACCCCGCCTAGCCATGCAAGCGAATCACACTATCCGCTCTGCCATCTACGCATCATCAAAAAATGATGTTTCAATGGCAGGTCAATAGTGCGAACCACAATACACGACACCAGAAGTCCTCCATGGGCAGTTCAGCCTATTAATGACGCAATCACTTCTGTTGTATTTCTATCAAGCAGTATAGGCCGAATCCAACAAGACCCTTAGGACCTTAATACTGTGTCCAGTAAATGATAGTAGACTAGAACAGTGAGAACAGAATAGTGGGTAGGTTTGGTATTGTACAAACATTTATTACAAATAAGGGAGGGAAACCTGAGGCCTGTAAACAGTAAATTAATATGAAATAAATATAAAGGTATGTTATCAGGCACTCACAGGAAATAAAGAAGTAGAACACCAGACAACAGAAAAACAACAGACATGAGTGGCTTACCCAGGATTTGAACACTGGACCTTCCGTGCGACAACCCCGCCTAGCCATGCAAGCGAATCACACTATCCGCTCTGCCATCTACGCATCATCAAAAAATGATGTTTCAATGGCAGGTCAATAGTGCGAACCACAATACACGACACCAGAAGTCCTCCATGGGCAGTTCAGCCTATTAATGACGCAATCACTTCTGTTGTATTTCTATCAAGCAGTATAGGCCGAATCCAACAAGACCCTTAGGACCTTAATACTGTGTCCAGTAAATGATAGTAGACTAGAACAGTGAGAACAGAATAGTGGGTAGGTTTGGTATTGTACAAACATTTATTACAAATAAGGGAGGGAAACCTGAGGCCTGTAAACAGTAAATTAATATGAAATAAATATAAAGGTATGTTATCAGGCACTCACAGGAAATAAAGAAGTAGAACACCAGACAACAGAAAAACAACAGACATGAGTGGCTTACCCAGGATTTGAACACTGGACCTTCCGTGCGACAACCCCGCCTAGCCATGCAAGCGAATCACACTATCCGCTCTGCCATCTACGCATCATCAAAAAATGATGTTTCAATGGCAGGTCAATAGTGCGAACCACAATACACGACACCAGAAGTCCTCCATGGGCAGTTCAGCCTATTAATGACGCAATCACTTCTGTTGTATTTCTATCAAGCAGTATAGGCCGAATCCAACAAGACCCTTAGGACCTTAATACTGTGTCCAGTAAATGATAGTAGACTAGAACAGTGAGAACAGAATAGTGGGTAGGTTTGGTATTGTACAAACATTTATTACAAATAAGGGAGGGAAACCTGAGGCCTGTAAACAGTAAATTAATATGAAATAAATATAAAGGTATGTTATCAGGCACTCACAGGAAATAAAGAAGTAGAACACCAGACAACAGAAAAACAACAGACATGAGTGGCTTACCCAGGATTTGAACACTGGACCTTCCGTGCGACAACCCCGCCTAGCCATGCAAGCGAATCACACTATCCGCTCTGCCATCTACGCATCATCAAAAAATGATGTTTCAATGGCAGGTCAATAGTGCGAACCACAATACACGACACCAGAAGTCCTCCATGGGCAGTTCAGCCTATTAATGACGCAATCACTTCTGTTGTATTTCTATCAAGCAGTATAGGCCGAATCCAACAAGACCCTTAGGACCTTAATACTGTGTCCAGTAAATGATAGTAGACTAGAACAGTGAGAACAGAATAGTGGGTAGGTTTGGTATTGTACAAACATTTATTACAAATAAGGGAGGGAAACCTGAGGCCTGTAAACAGTAAATTAATATGAAATAAATATAAAGGTATGTTATCAGGCACTCGCAGGAAATAAAGAAGTAGAACACCAGACAACAGAAAAACAACAGACATGAGTGGCTTACCCAGGATTTGAACACTGGACCTTCCGTGCGACAACCCCGCCTAGCCATGCAAGCGAATCACACTATCCGCTCTGCCATCTACGCATCATCAAAAAATGATGTTTCAATGGCAGGTCAATAGTGCGAACCACAATACACGACACCAGAAGTCCTCCATGGACAGTTCAGCCTATTAATGACGCAATCACTTCTGTTGTATTTCTATCAAGCAGTATAGGCCGAATCCAACAAGACCCTTAGGACCTTAATACTGTGTCCAGTAAATGATAGTAGACTAGAACAGTGAGAACAGAATAGTGGGTAGGTTTGGTATTGTACAAACATTTATTACAAATAAGGGAGGGAAACCTGAGGCCTGTAAACAGTAAATTAATATGAAATAAATATAAAGGTATGTTATCAGGCACTCACAGGAAATAAAGAAGTAGAACACCAGACAACAGAAAAACAACAGACATGAGTGGCTTACCCAGGATTTGAACACTGGACCTTCCGTGCGACAACCCCGCCTAGCCATGCAAGCGAATCACACTATCCGCTCTGCCATCTACGCATCATCAAAAATGATGTTTCAATGGCAGGTCAATAGTGCGAACCACAATACACGACACCAGAAGTCCTCCATGGGCAGTTCAGCCTATTAATGACGCAATCACTTCTGTTGTATTTCTATCAAGCAGTATAACGGCCGAATCCAACAAGACCCTTAGGACCTTAATACTGTGTCCAGTAAATGATAGTAGACTAGAACAGTGAGAACAGGATAGTGGGTAGGTTTGGTATTGTACAAACATTTATTACAAATAAGGGAGGGAAACCTGAGGCCTGTAAACAGTAAATTAATATGAAACAAATATAAAGGTATGTTATCAGGCACTCACAGGAAATAAAGAAGTAGAACACCAGACAACAGAAAAACAACAGACATGAGTGGCTTACCCAGGATTTGAACACTGGACCTTCCGTGCGACAACCCCGCCTAGCCATGCAAGCGAATCACACTATCCGCTCTGCCATCTACGCATCATCAAAAAATGATGTTTCAATGGCAGGTCAATAGTGCGTACACCATCACTAGTATTACAAGGCAAGGGTCTTGTGAAGTCGGCCATGGGCAGTTCAGCCTATTAATGACGCAATCACTTCTGTTGTATTTCTATCAAGCAGTATGGCCGAATCCAACAAGACCCTTAGGACCTTAATACTGTGTCCAGTAAATGATAGTAGACTAGAACAGTGAGAACAGGATAGTGGGTAGGTTTGGTATTGTACAAACATTTATTACAAATAAGGGAGGGAAACCTGAGGCCTGTAAACAGTAAATTAATATGAAATAAATACAAAGGTATGTTATCAGGCACTCACAGGAAATAAAGAAGTAGAACACCAGACAACAGCTTATTTCAGAAAACTGTGTTTACAGGAATCCAGTGGTTACCCAGGAAAACCTGCCTTCCGGTTGACAATGTTTACTTCTTTATTTCCTGTCTGAGGTCCACCACTTTCCCTACCCTCTATTTGACTGTTTCACTCATTTCTATTTCTCTATTTGTATACACAATACAATACCAAGGTCCTCTATTCTGTTTCACTGTTCTAGTCTACTATCATTTACTGGACACAGTATTAAGGTCCTAAGGGTCTTGTTGGATTCGGCCTATACTGCTTGATAGAAATACAACAGAAGTGATTGCGTCATTAATAGGCTGAACTGCCCGTGGAGGACTTCTGGTGTCGTGTATTGTGGTTCGCACTATTGACCTGCCATTGAAACATCATTTTTGATGATGCGTAGATGGCAGAGCGGATAGTGTGATTCGCTTGCATGGCTAGGCGGGGTTGTCGCACGGAAGGTCCAGTGTTCAAATCCTGGGTAAGCCACCATGTCTGTTGTTTTTCTGTTGTCTGGTGTTCTACTTCTTTATTTCCTGCGAGTGCCTGATAACATGCCTTTATATTTGTTTCATATTAATTTACTGTTTACAGGCCTCAGGTTTCCCTCCCTTATTTGTAATAAATGTTTGTACAATACCAAACCTACCCACTATCCTGTTCTCACTGTTCTAGTCTACTATCATTTACTGGACACAGTATTAAGGTCCTAAGGGTCTTGTTGGATTCGGCCTATACTGCTTGATAGAAATACAACAGAAGTGATTGCGTCATTAATAGGCTGAACTGCCCATGGGGACTTCTGGTGTCGTGTATTGTGGTTCGCACTATTGACCTGCCATTGAAACATCATTTTTTGATGATGCGTAGATGGCAGAGCGGATAGTGTGATTCGCTTGCATGGCTAGGCGGGGTTGTCGCACGGAAGGTCCAGTGTTCAAATCCTGGGTAAGCCACTCATGTCTGTTGTTTTTCTGTTGTCTGGTGTTCTACTTCTTTATTTCCTGTGAGTGCCTGATAACATACCTTTATATTTATTTCATATTAATTTACTGTTTACAGGCCTCAGGTTTCCCTCCCTTATTTGTAATAAATGTTTGTACAATACCAAACCTACCCACTATTCTGTTCTCACTGTTCTAGTCTACTATCATTTACTGGACACAGTATTAAGGTCCTAAGGGTCTTGTTGGATTCGGCCTATACTGCTTGATAGAAATACAACAGAAGTGATTGCGTCATTAATAGGCTGAACTGCCCATGGAGGACTTCTGGTGTCGTGTATTGTGGTTCGCACTATTGACCTGCCATTGAAACATCATTTTTTGATGATGCGTAGATGGCAGAGCGGATAGTGTGATTCGCTTGCATGGCTAGGCGGGGTTGTCGCACGGAAGGTCCAGTGTTCAAATCCTGGGTAAGCCACTCATGTCTGTTGTTTTTCTGTTGTCTGGTGTTCTACTTCTTTATTTCCTGTGAGTGCCTGATAACATACCTTTATATTTATTTCATATTAATTTACTGTTTACAGGCCTCAGGTTTCCCTCCCTTATTTGTAATAAATGTTTGTACAATACCAAACCTACCCACTATTCTGTTCTCACTGTTCTAGTCTACTATCATTTACTGGACACAGTATTAAGGTCCTAAGGGTCTTGTTGGATTCGGCCTATACTGCTTGATAGAAATACAACAGAAGTGATTGCGTCATTAATAGGCTGAACTGCCCATGGAGGACTTCTGGTGTCGTGTATTGTGGTTCGCACTATTGACCTGCCATTGAAACATCATTTTTGATGATGCGTAGATGGCAGAGCGGATAGTGTGATTCGCTTGCATGGCTAGGCGGGGTTGTCGCACGGAAGGTCCAGTGTTCAAATCCTGGGTAAGCCACTCATGTCTGTTGTTTTTCTGTTGTCTGGTGTTCTACTTCTTTATTTCCTGTGAGTGCCTGATAACATACCTTTATATTTATTTCATATTAATTTACTGTTTACAGGCCTCAGGTTTCCCTCCCTTATTTGTAATAAATGTTTGTACAATACCAAACCTACCCACTATTCTGTTCTCACTGTTCTAGTCTACTATCATTTACTGGACACAGTATTAAGGTCCTAAGGGTCTTGTTGGATTCGGCCTATACTGCTTGATAGAAATACAACAGAAGTGATTGCGTCATTAATAGGCTGAACTGCCCATGGAGGACTTCTGGTGTCGTGTATTGTGGTTCGCACTATTGACCTGCCATTGAAACATCATTTTTGATGATGCGTAGATGGCAGAGCGGATAGTGTGATTCGCTTGCATGGCTAGGCGGGGTTGTCGCACGGAAGGTCCAGTGTTCAAATCCTGGGTAAGCCACTCATGTCTGTTGTTTTTCTGTTGTCTGGTGTTCTACTTCTTTATTTCCTGTGAGTGCCTGATAACATACCTTTATATTTATTTCATATTAATTTACTGTTTACAGGCCTCAGGTTTCCCTCCCTTATTTGTAATAAATGTTTGTACAATACCAAACCTACCCACTATTCTGTTCTCACTGTTCTAGTCTACTATCATTTACTGGACACAGTATTAAGGTCCTAAGGGTCTTGTTGGATTCGGCCTATACTGCTTGATAGAAATACAACAGAAGTGATTGCGTCATTAATAGGCTGAACTGCCCATGGAGGACTTCTGGTGTCGTGTATTGTGGTTCGCACTATTGACCTGCCATTGAAACATCATTTTTGATGATGCGTAGATGGCAGAGCGGATAGTGTGATTCGCTTGCATGGCTAGGCGGGGTTGTCGCACGGAAGGTCCAGTGTTCAAATCCTGGGTAAGCCACTCATGTCTGTTGTTTTTCTGTTGTCTGGTGTTCTACTTCTTTATTTCCTGTGAGTGCCTGATAACATACCTTTATATTTATTTCATATTAATTTACTGTTTACAGGCCTCAGGTTTCCCTCCCTTATTTGTAATAAACACTTTTGGAGTTATCCGTGTGCAATGAATATGGTCTGTAAAACCAAACCAACCAGTCTAACAAGACAACATATTTATTACCACTCGTTGACACTTTGAACCATTACAATTTATAGGAACGTTGTTATTACCCGACACCACTCGTACTTAAATGGCAATCAGCCTTTTCACTTTTATTGTTGACAAGAACAAAATCACTGGGTTGATTTGCTGCTACATTTTTACATGTAATTTGTGTTTGAAAGTCACATGCTTTTAAAAACAAATATATTTCCTTTATTTTAAAACAATGAGTGTTAAATGTAACTGTTTTGTTATTAACACTCACCAAATCACAAGTTACCGCATCCATATTATCAAGGGCAGACAACTTTAGTTATCTTGGGGATTGCGCGGTGCATACCCACTGATCTATTCTGCGTGTGCGTATTAAAGCATAATTTTCACATCGTTATGATGTCTAGATTTGAGAAACGTGAGCTTCGTCTACCAGTTCTTTTGAATTTTAAGGGATAGTTGCTTTTCATCCCGCAAGTTTTGAAAGGATCGGAGCGAAGCGCGCACAATAAAGATTTGGGAATGGGAGAGAGTATCAGCGAGAGAGTTGGTGGAAGCCAGAGAATTTGAATAGCGTTCAATGTAGAATTACAGTGGCTGTAATACATCTACGGAGACTTGTTATATACCACTATTAAAACATGAAAAAATGATTTGTTTTCTTTTCTTAGAAGGTTTGGTGGGGATGGTCCCCACTATTCCATAAGAACAAGCCACTTTGCAAACGTATATACGCATACAAACACACACGTATATGAGGAAAGTGTATGTACGTGAGAATGTATTTTCACTTGTTTCTCCCTTGCCTTCATTTAGGGCTGACTTTTGCTGATATGGGATCTTTGGCAACGCTTATTGTGACAAACATCTGTATAAACCCAATGTTCAGAGCTGCAGATTTGCCTTTTGATCCAACAGAATTTCAGTACCTAACAGGTGGAATGCCGCACTCAATTTTCACTCGTATAAGTGCCTGGATCACTGCCTTGATCACACTGGAGAGATGTCTGTGCATAACATTGCAGCTAAAAGTTTGTACTGAACAGATAGTCAGTTTCAGATGATCAAATATTTCTTGTCACGATGTTAATGTGTCACCTTAATCATCATCATGTGTCGCAGAGAGGATCTAGTAAGGCATCTGTTATTTGAGTATTCAAGTCACCATTGTCATTACCTTTCAGTTCTCCGTGGAACATCATAATCCTCATTAATTGTCATCTCTACTTCGGAGGTCGGCTGCAATAGACCCCCAGTGTCGTCTATCCCATGTCTGTGGACCACAGATCTTTTAAAAAATACATTCTTAACTTTCTCGTCCAATACCATTCGTTCGAGGTCATTCCACGATTTCTTTACCCCCTTCGTATCTGTCTTCAGTTCTATTCTACATGTATTTTTTGGTTTCTCTTTATTACTCTTACCCTGGAATTCTAGAAACGGGAGTGCATTGAAATGCTAGGAGCTCATTGTCTCAATGTACATTTCAGTCTTGCATCTGATTACGGTTATGAAACAAGCTAACCAGGACATCGGCAAAATCTAGACTTGCTGTTTAGTCTGAGGCAACTGAATTCCATTTATATTGGCTGAAGTCGATGAGCCCCACGAGTTTGAACCTCTAGAGCTTTGAGCAAAAACTCATGCTGTCGTCGTTGCTCATTTTCTTTTTCCTCATGCTGTCTCTCCTTCTCTCTTTCCTCCCTCTCATTCTCTCTTTCCCCCCTCTCCTTCTCATGCTGTCTCTCCTTCTCTCTTTCCTCATACTGTCGTTCCTTCTCCCTTTCGTTCGTCCTGCGAATTTCCATTTCCTCCTCAATCTTTTTCTGCTGTAATAGACGGTCTTCCGCTTCTTTCTTCTCCGCATCATATCTGTCAAGTTCGTCCCTGACAAAAGCTTTCGCTTCTTCTCCCTGTAATCCCTCTTCCTTTGCTTCCTCTCTGGGCATCTGCCTAAGCTTTGTCCGCTCTGCCATTGTAAATACTGACTGAGACTTATTCGAGAAAAAAAGTAAGAAAAGAATACACTGGTTCCCTACCACTTACGAGAAATTGCAAAACAGAAAAAAAATCTATTATTTAACTGGGATACCTCCTCCGTATAATTAGTTATCTGACTATAGCTGCTATTAATTTTGCAATTAAGCTCCTAATGCAGATGACTACGCCAAATAAATGGTAGTAGATTAACCACTAAAAAAAAATAAGTTACTACAGTGGAAACAAAAAAAAAAAAAACTGGCAAAAATTTTAAGGAAAAAAAAAATGTCCCTTAATTTAAGTCCACTATCAAGTTCACCCCTGAAGTCAGTTAGTGTAAGGGAGGCAATTACTGGACTAAATAGTCTGAACGCACTCCTTAGCTTAGCTCAAATCACCTGCTTCAAATTAAAACCCTGTGATTGTTACACAATCACACACTTTACCAGCGGCTTTGAATTACAAAATCAATACATAACATAACTCTGACAAAGATCACCCTGTAACTCAATTGTATAACTTTAACAATGCTGTGGAAAGAAATTATATATATATATATATATATATATATATATATATATATATATATATATATATATATATATATATATATATATATATATATATATATATATTGGTTCCAAAGGTTGTTATTGCCGGGAGTTGTAGTGAGGATAAGCTCTCACTGCAGATAAAATACTTCTATGGCACGCGCCTCAAACAGCCTCTGACAACCAAGTCCAACTTCCGGCCTTCACGTGTGGCACAATTTGAGCCCGGCGGAACTGTTTCCACTGACGGGAGAAGGGGCAAAGGCGAGCGACTGGCGCCTTAAAACCAGCAGCTTCGGGCAGATAGGGCTCGTGATCCTTGGTTGGTAGCTTATCTAAGAGAAGGAACTCTGAATTCAAACCACCGCTGCCTTGCGGGAATATCCATTTATGGAATTGGCTTCGGGAGTAAACCCTGAGGATAAATCCGGAGTCGGAGTCCCTAAGGCAGTCTAATGTCGATTCGACATTATTCTGGCAACTCCTGCGACATGGCTGGTACCAAACTGTATCGGCTACTGCCGTTCCTTTGGATCTACCGGCTGTGTGGAGAGGGGGAACATGCTGCATGGGCAACAGCTTGATCTCCATATAACTGTGCCCAAGCTCGCGCCCTGGAGAGGACACTCCAGCTTCACCCTATAGGTGTCGGCAAAACACGGGAAGTAGCAGTTACCGGTTATAAGCATTTTGCCCAATTGGCGTAGGGCATGGCGCCAGGGGCTACTTCCGACAGTGGGAGAGGTTCTAGGATCTCACTGGACAGCTACCGCCCGCTTCAAGCTGGGCAGCCCCCAGTCAATAAGGTGTTGTCCCGCCACTGTCTGCTTTCCCCATTGGGTGCATGGGGATTAGGGTCAAACCCGAACTGTGGACAGAAAATTTTGCACCAAGCAATTATCGAAAAAATAGAAATAAGCAAACTCTCCGATTGGGATGCTGGAACGTCCGGACTATGTTGATTGGACTATCCGAAAACCTACAGGATGTAAACGATGTAAGGAAGACAGCCATAATTAATGATGAGCTTAAACGACTTCAGGTGGATATAGCTGCACTTCAAGAAACGCGCCTGGCGGGCTCTGGAACGGTGAGCGAGAAGGACTACACATTTTATTGGCAAGGGAAAGATCTTAACAAAGCTAGAGAACACGGAGTAGGTTTTGCGGTCAAAAAATCGCTAACTAAAATGGTTGAACCAGGCGAGAATGGATCAGAACGCCTGTTAACGCTCCGCCTGCAAACTAGCACAGGTCCCATCACCCTTGTCAGTGTGTATGCTCCTACTCTGTACTCTGCCTCAGAAGCTAAAGATGAGTTCTACGAGAATCTAACAGCAATTATCAAAAGCATACCTAGGCAAGAACAGCTTGTTCTCCTTGGTGACTTTAACGCTAGAGTGGGTGCCGATAATGTTTCATGGCCTTCATGTCTGGGCAGGTTTGGTATTGGCAAGATGAATGAAAATGGACAACGGCTCTTAGAGTTGTGCGTCCACCATGACCTCTGCGTGACCAACACCTAATTTCAGACAAAACCCCAGCATAAGGTGTCATGGAGACACCCACGATCCAAGCACTGGCACCAACTTGACCTGATTCTCGTCAGAAGGCCACTCCTCAGGTCTGTGCTCTCCACGCGCTCGTACCATAGTGCAGACTGTGATACAGATCACTCCTTGGTTTGCTGCAAAATCAGAGCACAACCAAGAAAACTCTATCGTGTCAGACATGAAGGGAAACCACGCATTGATACCAGCAAGATGTCAGACCCTTTCATGATCGCTCAATTCACTGCGACCTTCGAGAAAGTGCTCAGTAGCCCTCAGCATGGTGATACTATTACAGAGAACTGGGAGCATCTACGGAACACCATTCAAAGTACTGCACTTGCCACCTTTGGTAAGAAAACAGCCAAGTCAAATGACTGGTTTGATGCTTCATCAGATGTGATGGCACCTGTCATTGAAGCTAAGCGCAGTGCTATGAATGAATACAAACGTTCACCGAGTGCCAGAACCCTACAGATCCTGAGGGCTACGAGAAGCAAAGTTCAACAAACTGCTCGACGCTGTGCAAATGACTACTGGCTCCAGCTCAGTGAGAGCATCCAGATCGCAGCGCAAACAGGCAACATTAGACAAATGTATGACGGTATAAAGAAAGCACTTGGCCCCCATAAAAGTAAGACGGCACCGCTAAAAACCATCAGCGGAGAGAAGCTAACCGATAAGGGTAAGCAGATGGAGAGGTGGGTCGAGCACTACTCTGAGCTTTACGCTAGAGACAATACCGTTACGCCTGCAGCCCTTGATGGTGTCAACAGTCTGCCAACTATGGAGGACCTGGATGCCGAACCAACATTAGAGGAACTCAGCAAGGCCATTGATAGCTTGGCCTCTGGCAAAGCACCAGGCAGTGATGGGATTCCTCCTGATTTAATCAAATGCCGTAAGAGCACGCTATTACATCCCCTGCATAGGATGCTGTGCCAGTGCTGGGAAGAGACAACTATTCCTCAAGACATGCGAGATGCCAAGATTGTAACACTGTATAAAAATAAAGGAGACAGAAGTGATTGCAATAACTACAGAGGCATCTCTCTTCTTAGTATTGTTGGTAAGGTTTTTGCCAAAGTCATCTTAATGCGAGTACACAAGTTAGCTGAGCGCATATATCCAGAGTCACAGTGTGGATTCCGAGCTGGCAGATCAACAACAGACATGATCTTCTCTCTCCGCCAGCTTCAGGAAAAATCAAGAGAGCAGAAAAGACCATTATATATCGCCTTTATAGACCTCACAAAAGCATTCGACCTGGTTAGTAGGGATGGACTCTTTAAAATCCTCCTGAAAATAGGCTGCCCTTCTAAAATGCTGGAAATGATAAAGTCATTCCATGACGGCATGAAGGGAACAGTCCAATATGCTGGAAGCACGTCACAGCCCTTTGATATACGAAGTGGCGTTAAACAAGGCTGTGCTCTGGCTCCGACCCTCTTCGGAATCTTCTTTGCCTTACTCTTGAAACATGCATTCAGAGATGCAACTGAAGGAATATGCCTTCACACTAGGTCAGATGACCGTCTGTTTAATCTTTCAAGGCTGAAGGCAAAAACAAAAATCAGAAGGGTCATGTGCTGAGTCAGGATGTGGATGCTGCACCAGTTATCACTATCGATAACTATGAATTGGCAGTGGTGCACCATTTCACATACCTAGGGTCTACCATCAATGACAAACTCTCACTGGATACAGAAATCGACAGCCGCATTGGCAAAGCTGCAGCTACCTTTGCCCGCCTCACATCGCGTGTTTGGGGAAACTCTAAACTCACAATGAAGACCAAAGCTGCGGTATATAATGCCTGCGTCACCAGCACACTCTTATATGGCAGCGAGACCTGGACGACCTATGCTAAGCAAGAAAGAAGGCTCAATACCTTCCATTTTCGGTGTCTACGCCGCATCCTCGGCATCTCGTGGAAAGATAAAGTGACAAATGTCGAGGTGTTGTCACGTGCTGGCCTTCAAAGTATGTATACGCTTTTTAGACAGCGCAGACTTCGCTGGCTTGGCCATGTTCGCCGCATGGAAGATGGTCGCGTCCCAAAAGATATCTTCTACGGACAATTAGCAGATGGCAAGAGAACAGTTGGGCGACCACAGCTGAGGTTCAAAGATGTGTGCAAGAGAGATATGAGGGCACTGGACATGGATCCAGCAACATGGGAGGATGAAGCTGCCGATCGCACTAAGTGGCGATGCTATTTACGGCGCCACCTCAGATTGGGCGAAGAGAGGCTCACACAAGAAGCAGAGGTGAGGAGAAAACGTCGAAAGGCGCACCAGGAAAATAAGCAGCTGAGGGCTGTCACCTCAGGGGCGCATTCCCATAGTCAGTTATGACTGAAGGGGCTATTATTATTATTATTATTATTATATTATATTATATTATATATATATATATATATATATATATATATATATATATATATATATATATATATATATATATATATATATATATATATATATATATATAGTCAGCAAGCCAATATACAGATCGTTTGTCTAGGGGATAATTATTTTTAAAGATATATTTACTTCACGAGACAACCACACTCTTTCTCTATCTAGACTATAAAGATTTAAGATCAAAATCCCAGTATACGAGAAATTTTCTGTCTTACTTGCTCAGGATTTGAGTTCAATTCCCGGAGAACGAGACCACATTTGTCGTCTCGTTTTCCTATTCTAAGTTCAAAATATCGTTCGGACGAGTCCACATTTATCATGCTTGGGATTCCAGGAAAGGAAGAAGCAAGACTGGATAACACCAGAAACATTAAACACCATAACAATGAGAAAGAAAATGAAAAGAAAGAAAACAGAAGCGAAGTCCCCCAGGTTAAAGCAACTAAATAGTGAACAGTACAGTCAGCTGGACAAGGAAGTTAAACGCCAAACCCGAGCCAACAAAAGGAATTTCCTAGACGATCTTGCAAGACAGGCAGAGGAGGCAGCACTGAGAAATGAACAAAGCACAGTATACAAAATAACTAAATTCATCAGCGGAAAACGAGGTGCAAACAATATTACATTAGTAAGAGATAAGCAAGGTAATCTCATCACGACAGCAGAGGGACAGGAAACAAGATGGGCAGAGCACTTCAGAGAAACTCTGAACAAGGAACCACCAGAGACACAATTGAATGTTCCTGAAGCGGAAAACGATCTAGATGTGAATACAGATATTCCACGCAAAGAAGAAATCATCACAGCAATCAAAGGGTTAAAGAACGGCAAAGCTCCGGGCCATGATAACTTAAATGCAGAGCTATTTAAGACAGACCCTGAGCTATAAGCAGAACTATTAGAACCACTATTTGCACAAGTCTAGAAAACGGGGACAACACCATCAAAGTGGAACAAAGGAATAATTGTCAAATTGCCCAAGAAGGGAGATCTTGCAGACTGCAATAATTGGAGAGGAATCACTCTTCTCTCAGTTCCCAGCAAAATACTAGGCAGGATAATTATACAGAGAATTTCAAAGGCAGTAGACCACAAACTGAAGAAAGAACAAGCAGGATTTAGAAAGAACTGGAGATTTGTAGATCATATATTCACTCTCAGGAACATTATAGAGCAGTGCTCAGAATGGCAAAGACAGCTTTACATTAATTTTGTTGATTTTGAAAAGGATTTCGACAGCATACATAGGGACAGTTTATGGAAAATACTGAGGGCTTATGGAATTCCAAGCTGCATAGTGTCAATCATAAAAAGCATCTATGCCAACTTTACGTGTAGTGTTAAGCAGAGCAACCTAACCTTTGAGGTGAAGACAGGAGTACGACAGGGATACCCCTTATCAACCACTCTATTTTTAACAGTCATAGACTGGGTGATGTGCCAGACCACAGAGGGCAGTCCAAAAGGAATAAGATGGACAACATTTTCTACATTGGAAGATCTGGAATATGCAGATGACATTGCACTACTAACACATTCACATCAACACATCCAGGAAAAAACGGATAGACTTAATAAGTTTAGCCAGCAGGTGGGCTTGAATATCAATTTAGAGAAGTCTGAGGTCATGACGCTCAATGTGAGCAACCCTGAGCCCATATCAGTAAAAAATCAGCAATTGGTACAGACAGATACCTTCACATACCTAGGAAGCATAGTAACACCAGACGGCGGGGCAGGCAGAGACATCAATGTCAGAATGAATAAGACAAGAACAGCCTTCTTTAGCCTAAACAACATCTGGAAGTCCTCCCAATACAGCACAAGCACAAAATTAAGATTATATCAGAGCTGTGTGCTTTCTGTGCTTCTCTATGGTGCGGAATGCTGGAGAGTTACAGAGAAGGAAATGTCGAAATTGTCCTCTTTTCACACAACATACCTAAGAAAAATTTACCGAATCTTTTGGCCAAATACCATCACTAACCAAGATCTGCTTACTCATAGCAAGCAAGAAGACATGCACACCATCATAGCTGGCAGACGCTGGAGCTGGGTTGGTCATGTCCTCAGAAGAGACCCCGATGCCATCACAAGAACAGCTATGCTTTGGACCCCTGAAGGAAAACGAAAGCGAGGCCGACCAAAAACAACCTGGCGGAGGACTGTGGAGGCTGAGATGCAAAGAATGAACCAGAGTTGGGGCACTGTACGAAGGATGGCCACCGACCGAGCAAAGTGGAATCAATTTGTTGTTGCCCTACAAGACGCCACTAGGCGTGATGGCCACTGACTGCTTTGACGGTCGGCGGCAAAGGATCAAAGAAGAAGAAGAGTCCACATTTGTCGTAGATTTTTAATAGGGGAATTAAGACATAGATTGGTCCCTTCTTAAGAGATTAGAACAGGTGATAGCTCAGAGAGAGGTAACGTAAAGAAAATAGATTTTCACGAGTGAGATGGTGGAAACTAGTTAGATTCTGTCCCTGAAATCGAGAAGCTTCTCTCTTTCAGCCTATCTCTACAACAGAACTTAGTTAGTCAGACAGTCTACTAGAATATATATTAATATATGTATATCACCACTCACATACACACACACATAAGTGTTGAGGACTGTTTCGCGGCTTGCAAAAATGTGAATGGTTGCAAACATTCGCATGCGTGCACCACGATACTCCTCAATTGAATTAATACTGGAAATCGCGCAGATCAATATATGACGCGTCAAGCCTAGTTACAGTAGTCTACCTATGGCCTGCGGGCCTGATGGCCGGCGTGCCATCCGACAGTGTTTCAATGTGTGGCACAGCCACTTATGGATAGTGTTTCAATTGTGTGGCATAGCCACTTACTCAAGTGTAGAACCGTTGTGTTCTGGCTTTAAGCCGATATAAGGATATGTGTCTAAAGACTAGGAAAGTCTATGTATGGCCATTGAGCCGAAAGGAAGTGTTGGAATGTGTGGCAAAGCCACTTAAGGATTGTTTATTAATATGTGGCACAGCCATTGACTAAGGATATATGTGGAACGGTAGATCCACTGGAAAGTGTAAAATAGCGTAAGAATCCGTATCAAATTAAATATAGGACCAGATAGAGTCCAGAGTAGAATCGCGAATAACGCAGATTACGTTCAAGGTGAACTTATACACATGGCAGTTAAAGCCTGGCGATGGAAGCCAAACATGTTGAATAATGATACATAGACAGGATCTATAGATTTACGGATAATGATCTCACTAGCAGTGTGAAGGGATAATAATTCCAAGGATCGGATTCAGTAGGAGTTGGTTGCAAACTCTATTACGCTATAGGCTTAACGGTTAACCCAGACGAGCTAAGTCTGTGGGATGAACATTGCGTAGAGCTTAGTACTATGTTAATGCCAAGTTAATGTGTGAGAAATGTGTTACGCTCATTGTGTAAAAGGATATATATATATTAAATTGTTCAGTCGTCAATAGAACTGTTGCTGTCATTTTTGACGGAGTCATCTGTCAAGTTATTTGCTTATGTTTTATCATAAGGATAATTGTGTCTTTACCTGCGATGTCAGGTTGATTAGGGGTTGTCTTCCCTTGTTTATTCATTCATTGTGTTTGACCTTTAGGGTCAAAGGTAGACAGTTCTGGCGTATGCCCATGGGCAGGTTTTTTTTAAGCGGGAGTTGAGTTAGACTTCCGGCAAGCCGTGAAGTGTCCTGGTTTCTGAAGGGACGGGAGTCCATTGTGTTTTTCGGGGAGAATCTTCGAAGTGACTGCGATGGCAGTTTTCCCCAGTGAATCTCTGTGCGTTGGAATGACAGCAGAGTTTCTTATATTGTTCTGTGGATTCGGTTACAGGTAATACCGACTTTTTCCATTACTATGCTTTCGGTGGCAGAACATGTTAGAAGATTGCCTAGTCTGTGAACTGCAGCTCACCGATCATCCATTTCAGAACTTATATGTTGTGCTCAAGGTAGCCATCCAAGACTGTTAGTCTTTATATTGTCCAGAAATCCAGTGACGAAGATATATTGTGGGAGCCGCAGATTGGCGGTATTTATGTCTACAATAAGCATTACTGCAGGGTTGATGGTAACCTGCTTATCAGAAGTACACAGCCGACGTCAGAACGAGGCCTGTGTTTTCGGCTATTATACTACAGCCTGATAATGTGTAATTGGCGGGGAATGCCAAGTTGTACCTATGTGTCAAGGTGATTAAGGTATCTGACGCGTTTAGTCAGAGAGATCAGGCGGCATTTTAAACTGTCATTGAATAACATTATTATTGACCATGCAGGAATATTGGAATGTTTACCAGCCCTTTTGAACGCCTGATGTATTATTATCGATTTCCGGTCAGCATGACTGTTACACCCCCGTAATGTTAATAGTACGCCACTGCAAACACTGAAAGTTGGTTTAGTCGTTTACACCACAGGTACGTACACAAGAGTCATGGACGGTTGTAAACGACTGGTGAAATTTCATATGGGTTTATTCACGTCACAACACATTGATGAAATACACATAGAATACCGTTCACAGCACAACACAAGATATAAAGTACCACATAGTAACTGCGCACTCGGCAGCTACAATGATATCATGATTCATGGCCTAAAGTACTCTTATTAAACTCAGCGCTATAAAGAATCCTCAATAACAATCCTCTCACAGGAGCTATCATGATTCATGGCCTAAAGTACTCTTATTAAACTCAGCGCTATAAAGAATCCTCAATAACAATCCTCTCACAGGAGCTATCATGATTCATGGCCTAAAGTACTCTTATTAAACTCAGCGCTATAAAGAATCCTCAATAACAATCCTCTCACAGGAGCTATCATGATTCATGGCCTAAAGTACTCTTATTCATCAAGACTCCTCACACAGGAGATAATGGCCTTTAAAGACTGCACACTGCAGTTATAAACATTTCCACAATAATCAAAACTGCAGGTTTATACTACGCTGTACCCACAGCGAAAAATCCGTCGACATTTTTAAATTCAGCACTGTACAGGCATTTCACACTTCCCAAAAACACAGGCTCCTACCCGGTCAAAACGCCCGGAACACTCTCCCTAGATAACACACTCGTCCCGCTCAAAAGCAGACACGAGACTTTTTTCACTGTTCACCTAACACAAACAATTGCGGGCTAGCAGCGAGCTATTCTCACTCCGTTCAAAACATTACAGAATAAATATATCAGCGCTTTTCACGCTGTCTGTAATCTGTCTCTCGAAACTATCACGAGATACTCTCTAAATAATTCGATAGCTAACAAGCAACTAAGTGCTATAACTCAAAATCTATTTCAACTTCTAACATACTCCAGTTTACTTCCCCTTACACTAAAACTGTTCGTTACATCTTACCTCACCCCCAGAGAAAAAAATTGATTCTATCAATTTTTTGACAAATACATTCCCCAAAACCAAAAAAAAGATTAAGAGGACAATGAAACTCTAACATATGCGTATAAGAATTACTCTAAGTTAAGTCAAAATAAGACATCTACGAAATATAAGCATTAAGTGAAATGTAAAAATGAAGTATCCAATGTAATCAATTAAGCATACCAAAAATAATGCATTACAAAACCAAGTTAAGTGAATACAGAACAATTAAATAGGAAACAACCGATAGTAAAAGAAAAGACAAGATCAAGCAAACGAAAAATGATCCGTAATAAAAGTAAGTATGAAATCAGAATATGAGGAAAAAACAATAATATTACATTCAAACAATTTGTTCTATGTAAAATAATTACAAATATCACAAGTAGCTACACTATATTAAGTTATATCATTAAAGTAACAATACATAGAATGAAAGTATAAGATGCGAAAGAAGAAGTATACAAGGAGAATGAAGTGAAACGTAAATAAAGCACGAAATGTAAACAAAATATGATACCATATTGAAAAGACAACAGAAAAGAAGGAGTGGAATGAAGCATAATCAACAAAGACAGATAGAAAGCAAAAGGTATGAATATAGAGAACGTTGGTAAAATATATACTAATAACTATTTAGATCAACAACGTATTTCAAAATACATACAAACACGATCGAAAAGCACAAAACAAAATAACAAAGTATTCCTATACTAATACTACAAAAAATAGTTTATGACTAAACAAAACATAATCAGTAATTTAAACAAGTTATACAAGTTATACATAATCAACAATAAATTATCGCCACCACACAAACAAGTAATAGCATTGCTATAAGACCAACGCATAATCAAGCGCTAATACAACATAACATCCAAAAAACAACAAACAAAAAAAACTTTCTTTAAAGAACTAACATTATTCTACAAATCAAACATAGCACATAGTCAAACGCTAGGCATACACAAAAACAAAAATAAAAAATTACAATGTCTGGGAAAAAAAATATTTTCCAAAAAATACAGTACAAAAATATTTCGTAATGCTAAGTTACATAAAAATAGTATTTTAATTTAATTAATTCAAATCTATAATTAACAAATTAACAAAAAACTAGCTTCAGCAAAATGAGAGACATATAACAATTCCTGCATCTAAGCAAACACTAAACAACACGTGTAAGTTTTTTTTTTTTTTAAATACGTCACAGAGAAACACATAGAAAAACACACTATTACCAAAATACAAGTTTGCAAATACATGAAAACCACGTAATGTATGTTAAGCAAGTGCTTAAATCAGATCTCTAGATTTCTCAATCAAATAACAATATCAGCAAACGCTGTTAATTTTCTCTATACAGTTCAATTTAAACTTTTAAATATTTCCGGCTGACAATCACGTTCAGCTTAGCTACAGTGTTATTCAGTTAATAATTTATATCTATCTCCACCTGATATATTAAAAATAACTATTGTAACATTATAACTATTGAGTATGGGCATAGGGCTGGCAAACTCATCATGTACAAAACTATTCTACCCAACACATCTGTAAAACAAAACCAAAAAAAAACCTGCAAGTTCTACACCAGAGTATAAAAAATAGGCATAAGTTTGTAACCAGTAAGGTTAAATATAAATCTGCTCATTGCATTCATGAATAGTAAACAACACGTCACTACCATCTAACACACTACATATTATCCAAAACACAACAGTATAAAAATAGCATCGAAATGAACTAATTTATAATTAAAACAGTCATACATATAAAAAAAACAATAGACATCAAATGATGCGTAAAGATGATGATCATAATATAACAACCTATAATGATCTATGCAATAGAATACATTAACATCTACTGTCCTAATAAACAAACAAAACAAAAAGAATCAACCGCAAAAAAAAAAAATCTCCATAGGTCTTGCCGACATCTCATAAACACTAGGGGTAAAACGTCGAATCATGGTTAGCACGCTGATATGTTCTGCTTGAGAAAACACTCACTCGGGCACAATCTTGGCCTATATTCTTGTCGCTACCGTAAACAGCCGTTAACGTAAACAGGAGCGCTGACCCATATCAAGAAGTCGCCTCTGTTCAAAAAATACAAATGAAAATTCCATTTTAATGAATGGTGAAATTTACTACGAACAACGGAGAGGTTAAACAAACAATTACCCCGCACTGTGGTCCGTGTGGTAATCTGGTCACCCCACGATGTCATCGACTCTTCGTTTCAGTTCACAACAACGTGCTGCTCTTTCAAAATCAGAAACATAACAAGCAGTAGTATTTGTGACATCATTATCATTGCTACTTTGCTTAATAACAATGCTTCTAGGCTCATGTCGAGCAAAATTAGCATAATTGCACTTATTCGTCGTTTGATCAAAATATTTATCATCATTTCCTCTTTGTTTGAGACTATTATTATGTCTATAATCCCAGTTAGACTTGTTATGATTAACGTTTCTACTCCGCACGAAAAATCTGTCAGAAAAATTATTGCACGACTGAAAACCTTTCTTGTATTTGTCTGTACCATTATTTTCAAAATTCTGAGAATTAAACTGTTGAGATACATTAACTTGTCTCTTATCTCTCTGAGAAGGAAAATTATTATCATATGAATTTCCTTGGTACTTTCTAACCTTAGAAACATCTCTCCTACAAAAACTCTTTCCATTCTTTTCTTTGACAATATGCTTGTTTACAGTATCATCTGCAGATCTATAAGTATCTTTATCGTTACGCCTATAATGGGTTTCATCCTTGGAACCACTACTTATAACTTTATCCCTTGATATCATCTTCTGAGAACCTCCAAAATCAGTTACTCGTTTAATCTTAGGGCTTTTAGCTTGAAATCTATCAGGACTGACTGTTACCTTATCATTCTCTCTATTACACTTCCGCCAAGATTCGTTGCTATTGGAAGCAGAATCAAAAGACCTTCGAAAGTTATATTTTCCTCGTAAGGATATTTGTCTATCACATCTAACCTTTCTCTCCGCAAAGATTGTATCGGGCTGGATCTTTGCTTTTTTTTTCTGTTGGTAAACAACTTTCTGTCTAGCATTGTCCACATTTACAGAAGACCATATTCCGCTGTTTAAAATAACATCGAGTAGACCCTGCACCCTTTTTGTACTTTCTGCAATTTCAACATTTTTTTTGTGAAATTTCTTCACTTAATTTCCTATTTAATTTGTCAAATGTCAAAACTTTACTTCTCTCCTCTGTTAACAATCTCTCAATTTTAATCATCTCCTCTCTCTCAGTCGTTAACTCTTCTAATTTGTCTTTCTCATCCTTTTCTTTATTTGCTCTAGTTTGACATGTTTCATTACCTAATTTCTCACATTTCTTATCCTGAACTTTTAATTTGTCATGTATGTCTTTCTTTTCTTTCAGTTGGCAACTGATAATATCATTATCCTCCAACACCTCATGAAGCATATTTATGTAAGTCTCTTCACGACCATTGCTCTCAATCTTTAATATGTCATACATTTCTTTTTTCTCTTGAACTTCCTGTCTGAGATTACCAACTTCGTCATCTTTGTCTTTCACCCGAATTTCCAACTCTTTGTTCTTGTTCAATGCTTCATCTAACGCCGCATGTACTTTAGTAAGTTCCGTGTTTGACTTATCTAACTCATTTGCGAGTTTAGAGACTGTTTCGTGTAGTTTACTCACTTCAGTAGTAACTTTTAAACAATTGTCCCTTTCCCGTAGGGCACTCTGTTTGTTGACTTTTATTTGTTTCTCACTTCCTAATTCCTTTTTCTGCTCATCAGGAATACCGTTGTGGATCACTTTGAATATATTTTGCATTATCTGTCCGTGTTCAAGTTCAATATACTGTTGTAAAAACACACGAAGGTGCTGTAGCAAATCAATCAAATCCTTAGCCATTATTGAATTACAAAGAAGCTTAAAGTTATGTTCAGCAAATAACTTTAGGGATACTGACACATTAACCAACAAATCGTCCATGATCCATACTCCAAGTCTTGGACCTCTCAATCCCTTTTCATCTCTACCTATTAACAATGCACTCTCCAACATAGGCCTTATATCTGCAGGATTATTATCAAAATCCATGGTGATTCAATCACTCAGTTAACTATATATCTATATCAATATAATTATTAATGTCGCAAGTTTATGTTTCAAGAAGTTCTGACAATTACCCTTCCATTTCACACAGTTCAGTATGTATACCAACAATATTATTCATAAACTTTGTATCATCAATTCCTTTTCAAAGAACCCTTATAACATCATATGAGGGAAGTCATCCTATATCATACAACCGTCAATACTTAGCATCAATACTAAATCCTAATAATATGTCTATACAAAATTAGACAACAAAAACAACAGATTTCAACAGTATAGGAGATGCAAAGCACAGGAAGGCTCGTTGACATAGTTAAGGTGACACAGTTCACATCACAAACATAATCACTTATCTTGAATGAAAACTCTTCTGTTCCTTTCCGTTAACACCCTGGATATCACAAAGGTCAATGGTAAAACAATCGACAACAGAAAGGCATTGGAACTTGACACCTTGATTCCGCTCAGGTCCTCGATTCAGCACGCTACGTGCTAACACACCGCACAGGAAAGCAGGAAATGGGTCACCGTCTGTCAATTTCGTTGAAAGGAGGTACACCGCTCGTTCATACAGCCAGATGATTACTTGTACTGGTATACAGACGCCACTGTATATCATGACATCTCATAATCTTGAGTAATAAATTTCTTGACTTGCGAGTTGCGACTTGCGACTTGAGTTAACAGTTCCCAGTTTAACTGATACTGAATAAGTTTTCCTTGGGCCTGGATACAGCTCTCAAATGTGATGTCTGTCTTTCATATACTAACGCCACTCAGGCTACATGCTAACAGTTGTGAATTAATATCACGCGAATTTCGCGGGTATCTGATCCTATAAAACTAGCACACCACTGTTGCAAGTAGGGTGGCCAGCTTGTACGCTTTGCAATAGGTGATAGTGAGTGCGTGTTGGAACCGACACTCACAACACAGGATATAAAATATCTATATAAGTAACTGCGCACTCGGTAGCTACAATGATATCATGATTCATGGCCTAAAGTACTCTTATTAAACTCAGCGCTATAAAGAATCCTCAATAACAATCCTCTCACAGGAGCTATCATGATTCATGGCCTAAAGTACTCTTATTAAACTCAGCGCTATAAAGAATCCTCAATAACAATCCTCTCACAGGAGCTATCATGATTCATGGCCTAAAGTACTCTTATTAATCAAGACTCCTCACACAGGAGATAATGGCCTTTAAAGACTGCACACTGCAGTTATAAACATTTCCACAATAATCAAAACTGCAGGTTTATACTACGCTGTACCCACAGCGAAAAATCCGTCGACATTTTTAAATTCAGCACTGTACAGGCATTTCACACTTCCCAAAAACACAGGCTCCTACCCGGTCAAAACGCCCGGAACACTCTCCCTAGATAACACACTCGTCCCGCTCAAAAGCAGACACGAGACTTTTTTCACTGTTCACCTAACACAAACAATTGCGGGCTAGCAGCGAGCTATTCTCACTCCGTTCAAAACATTACAGAATAAATATATCAGCGCTTTTCACGCTGTCTATAATCTGTCTCTCGAAACTATCACGAGATACTCTCTAAATAATTCGATAGCTAACAAGCAACTAAGTGCTATAACTCAAAATCTATTTCAACTTCTAACATACTCCAGTTTACTTCCCCTTACACTAAAACTGTTCGTTACAATGACCTTGTTTACAATGACTGTTCCTGTTGATGCTACTATGTGTGTTATCGTCAATAAATGTTTTGAAACGTGTCTGCAGTGTTCAAGCATCCTTGACTACTGCATGTGAGTGTAGGGGTTGCAGTGTCTACATACATACGAGCCTAAACACATTCGCGCCTTCATTCGCACCCACACTCAGTTCATCATACGCTCGCACTACACACCTAACAACATGTATACTGTCTTGGGCCAGTGATCACCTCAACAAGAGAAAACTACAGTTACAGGAACTTGTTAATTGCCTGAATTATTCAAGTTCTCATTCTGTGCTGTGACTGTTGTTAATCCTTGCAAGGTCAGTCCAGATTATCACAGGTATTCATAAGACTAACTATAATATAACCAACACTGCTGGAGAATTAAACAACAACAACGACACTAAATATAATAATAATTAAATCACACAATAATGGCTTAAAAATGCAATCGAACTATAAGATGGAATTAGAATAGATGAATCATAATATCTGAAGTATTGACAAGCAACCCAATAACTCACGTCCAACGGTGCTGAATCTTTTAATAACAACTAGGAAGAAGAGATACAGCGGGACCGTAACAATAAGTGACGCACAGACGTGAAAACTACATCAATGGATTATGGATCTTTTTGGACAAGCTGACCGACACCCGTAATAAAGTTTATGTAAATTTTATTTATCAAAAAGAACTTTACAACAACACTATCATGTGAATATCACATCAAATACAAATAAACATAAGTTAATGAATCAATTAAAGAGTTAGACTCATAGGTTTAATCCGCCCTCCCTCTGTTGAGACAAGATCCCGTTATGGAGAAAGTTATTAACCCCCAAAAGAATCAAAGGTTTATACGCTATGGTCTAAAATTCTCTCTAAGTAAAGAACAGAAAATATACGTTAATCTATTGTAAGAGGAACAGCATTAGCAACACTTGCATAAGAAAATACAAAGTTAGTACATGGGTTATTCACTGAAAGAATTATTCATCCTGCATTCTCTCGCTCTTACCTAAATAGGTTCCTTTCACAACATCTGGAACAATTGTTAAGGTACACCCAGTCCATCCAATGTTGATGTTCTTGGCGAATCAAGCCCCAGTTTCTCCAAAGACTAATTAATCCAAAAAAAAAATGTTGGGAAACGCTTGGTTCACTGCTGACAGTAGGATGCTTATAAATGTCACTTCAATTTTTGTCCAGGTCGTACAATAATTAGGAGGTCTAATATTCACAGTGTACAGTAGGCTTGGAATCTTCAATCGTTTAATCGAGTGTCAGGTAAATAAAATATGTTCAGGATCAATCTTCTTCACAACACAGTGGTCGTTATATATATATATATATATGGTTTGACCTAAATACTGTATAAAAGAGAAAAGATACAAATACTTAACATACGCGTAATATATTTATACACAATCCTATCCTTACCCCGCGTAAAATATAATATATTCATCCACTTCGGTTATTTAACTTTAAATAATAACTACGAGCTTAGAGCTTGTCTTATCGTTTAAAAACTTCCGTCAAATAAATTCTACTCATTAAAAAAAAAAACACAGTCATCATGAATTGGAAATAAATACATATTTCGTCAATACTCATGATGAATCGCAATTACTACTGAATTTTTTTCTTTTCTTAATCAGCAGCACTTGGGCTTTCAGCCCTTCGGCCCAATGACATGTCATTGTGAGGCTGGGGAACCTGAGGACTTTCCTTCAAACCCGGTCAGAAGCTTCGCGCCTTCCCATCCACAGAGGGTTTATCACAGGAGCCGTTCAGATTATTCAGTCAAATTTCCGGTCGGAAACATTCCTTCAAACGCTGACGCCCGGGTTTGAACCATGAACACCTGGTCGCCAGTACAACGCCGAAGCCATTACACCAGCGCGGCTCCCATAATGAGTTAAAATATTATCTGACTGGTTACTAGCAGAAATTAAATTCTAAGTTATAGCTGGTATCCACTGTAACACGGGGAAACTCAGAGAATTATAATGACTTAAACTAGTAAATCACTCTGCACAAAATTCTTAGAGAAATATAATCTGATGTCTTCTTTCTTCTCGTGATATCACCATGGATTTTGTTTTAGAAGTGCTTATGACCATCAGAAAATGCCAGCTCTGAAATACATACCTGTCTCATCTTCCAGTACCCCACTGAATACTTTCTTGTTCTCTCCTTACATGACTTGATATTATCGTCCATGAGGAGTATGAAAAGATAAGGTGACAGGCTATCACCTTGTCTTACACCAGTGGTGGTCCTCAACTCTTCTGACTTATGGTTTGCTGTCCTCACATAATTTCTGCAAGACTTGTAGAAGCTCTGTATAGCATGAATCAGAGGTGCTTGAATGTTCTTCCTTGCCAAACAATCCCAAAGTTTGCTCCAAGGGACCCTGTCAAAAGCATTTTCTAGATCTATGAAACAAGGATGGATCTCACTCTTATACTGAAGGGCCTTTTCACTCAGCTGTCTGTGTGGAGATTAGGTCTTGAGCACTTCGGTTTGCTCGGAATCCGCACTGGACCTCATCCAATTGTGGCTCAGCTAGGCGTCGGAGTCTCTGCTCTAGGATTGTCGTGAGTTTTAGATAGGCTTTATTTGTATGGTCCCAATCGAGCAGGGGTAGATAGCGAAAGCTATGTGAGAGAAAGGTGTGAGAAATAGTCCTGTTTACGAGGAATACAGAGTGTAAGAAAAAATACTGTCTTGGGTTGAGTAATTGCTCAACTCACCTATATAGCACGACACTCTTAAATGAAGAAGTATTATTTCACTAGATACTGATTCTAACACACTATCCTCTCGTACGCACCCACAAACAATTTTGTGACATAAATACGTACATACGTAGAAACGAACAGGTAAACTATGGGCACATATAATATATATCAGGGAAAGGTTTTGACCAAAAAAACTAATAGCTTAAGGTTTATAAGATTTATTATATCTTTAGAAAAAAATATGTTACAACAGTTAATACATCGTTATCATATCATCAGGTGAAATTATAGTTACATAAAGGGAAAATAAATAAACAATATATATTCTCATAGACAAAGTTGGAGGGACAGACAGTGATATCAAAATAAGAATACAAAAAGCAAGAGGAGCTTTCATTGCATTGGGAAATATATGGAGATCAAGAGAAATAGGATCCAACACGAAAATAAGAATCTTCAACTCAAATGTGAAGTCAGTCCTATTGTATGGCTCTGAGACATGGAGAACAACAAAGACAGCAAACAAAAACCTACAGACTTTCATAAATGGGTGCTTGCGTAGAATAGAGGGATTAAAATGGTATGACAAGGTTACCAATGTGGAACTGATGACAAGAACTAGACAAGTGCCAGTGGAACAAGAAATGAGAAGAAGACGATGGCGATGGATAGGACACACACTGAGGAAACCTGTTGATAGCATTACAAGGCAGTCCTTGTTCTGGAACTCCCAGGGCAAGAGAGGCAGAGGAAGACCAAGAAGTACATGGAGAAGAGAGTTGGAAACAGAGGTGAAAATGATGAGGAGAACATGGAAAGAACTTGAGATGATAGCACGTGACAGGAGGACTTGGCATGTGTTTGTTGAAGGCCTATGCTCCTTTGGGAGTGGAGGGTTATGAATGAATGAATTCTCATAAACCCTCCGTCTGGAACATGGAAAAAAGCTAGGACAATGATCCCACCCGAGGTGTGTTTACCCAACAGATCAAACAATTGATTGACAATGGGAGTGGGGTAGACGGGATGGGTATATATAGGATATGTCCTTAAGTTAACTTTCCCGTGGGCCTTCAGACCTAGTGAGAGAATAGATTAAAAAAAGGAAGGTGTTATATTAGTAGTAAACTTAAGAAAACTAAATTCTTTCGTTCCGTTTTTCCACTCTCAGCATTCATACAGTGAGCGCTCACATCCATTCAGACTTACCCCTCAGTCGGCTGCATACGTCCATAGAATTTAATCGCACACATTTCTTAAACAAAGACTATTAGATGTCCTGTTATTTTATCCAGTCCAGCCCCAGAAAACTCCGTATAGCCACTGCTAATATCGCTCGGAGATTTCGCTGAAATGTTGTGTTGATTATAATTTTCCTGGCAAGTATTCTTTGTCAGACTGCAGGTATTTAATAGGGACTAAGATTGTTTTTCAAGGATTCTGTCGAAATGACTGGGAAATATCTCAACAGTAGAATGTTACTCCCAGGCTGTTCTCTGAATGACTAGCTGAAACTGTTCCCTGTATAGTTGGTGTTAGGAACACTGTTTACTGTCATATGGGTTTAATTAAATATATTCATGCTGTAAGTTCTACCTCATCAGGCCAGGGAACTTTATAGAATTAAATATAGAAAAATCTTTCTGGCATTTGTCCGTTCCAGTTAACCTTTAACACAAGTGAACAATTGACCGTTCTGGTTATTTAACCGCTCTCATGGGTTTCGACGGTGGACTTATAAGGGTCTCTTAACATCATATTTGTTACTGTAAATGTTCTGGTATGTTTAGGAACATATAAATGGGGATGCCGCAAGCCATCTGAACATGACTCTCTATCTATAATAAAAACCGTTGGATCGAACAAGGTATGACCACCTGTATAAAAGATAATATATAAAACAGGTAATTCTACTATAATTATTCTAACACCCGCGTTATTCGGTAAGATCTGTAAAATCACTCCGGTATTTAATTATTTATATTTAAAGACTACCCAAGTGACTAGCTAATGTATCGTTTGTTTTTTAACACTAGCTATGAACAGTTGATTACTCAAAATTTACACGAAGATGACATAGAAATAAAATGTTAATAAACAATTATGCTCGCCTAGCGTTTAAAATTAGGTTACACATCTATTATCTCGGGAAATAACGGATAGTTACATTATTAAATTTACATCTGGAAACCTTTGTGATGGGTTGATTTAATAGGTTTAAATTAACACAAAAATCCAGTGAAATAAATGAAGGAACTAAACTATTAAATCACTTAAGACTAATATATTTTACCGTAGCACAGAATGAATTCAGACTCCAATATAGAAGAAAATCCAAACGAAATCTTGTTAGATTCTACTATAAGATAGTACTACTTCAAATCGCTGGGCAACGAATGATAACCGCATTTTCCAGCGATACCATTATATAGTTAATAGATGGAAGATAATAGCGACATGCGAAGATTCACGCGTTATTTGAAATCATGGAACAATCTACGTTTCGTGCCGCATGTCAAAGCTTCTCGATTTCCCCGTTTCTATTCGGCCGCCAGCGATTCTAGCCCTCTTGGCCGGTTCGATTAAACATGTGAACCGTAGGTGAGAAAAACTCTGCATCGTTCTCCTGGGACTACACGTCTTTGATGGTAGCCGCTTTGCCGTTTTCCTCTGGCAACGCCCTTCTAGACGGGATGACAGAAAAAGGTAGGGAATGCTGATTCTAATCGCTCTAAAGGTAAGGCGGCAGGCGTGGTTTAAACTCAACTTTAAGACAAAGCGATGTCCTGGCTGCACGCATGATAACTGTTTACATACTAATTAGCCCGCGTGGGGGAAAATCCGCGTAGCTATTGTGCATACTAATTAGCACGCGTGGAACCCACGTTGACGATAAAATTACAACAATATTCAGGGGTACTACTATTTAAGGCTACTATTATTATCATCCGTCAATTCAGTAAGCTTCTATTATCATCCGCTCCGTCACAAGGATTCTAGAGTAGATTTTACTAGGGACACTGAGAAGGGATATGCCTCTATGGTTTCCACATTGTCGAATGTCACCCTTTTTGAAAATTGGTGTTATGATGGCAATCTCCCAGTCCTTTGGTATGGTCGTGTTGCACCACGCTGCCTGTAGGACCCTTAAAAGTAATAGGTCGCCTGATGCTCCCATGTACTTAACCATTTCTGGTGTTATACCATCATGCCCTGCTGCTTTGCCCATCTTGATTTTCTCCAGTGCTGCCTTCAGTTCTTCCATCTTTATGTCATCTTCATCACCATTTGTTTCCTCCTCTATGCTAGTGGTTATCATTTCTGATGCTTGACCTTGCTCACCATCAAGGCGTTCTGAGAAATATTCTTTCCATTACTTCTTTCGGGGCAGTAAGCAATTTGTCTTGCTTGTCCTTTATAAATTTGAGAGGGCATTGTTTTTCCTTCCTCATGTTCTTTAGGGTCTTATAGAACAATTTATGGTTTTCTTGCGAATCTTTTTCTAGCTTTCTCTAAATTCTTTCCAGGACTTCTGTTTTTGCTGCTAGCACCTTGTTCTTTGCTTCTGTTCTATTACATATTCTCTATATTTATCTATTTGTCCCGATGTGTTTTTAGCTCCTAAGTATTGTTTCAATGCCATTTTCTTCTCTCTTATTTTCTCTTTGACTTCCTCTGTCCACCAAGGTGTCCTCTTTCTCTTGTTCCCAAGTCGGACTTCACCACATGTTTCTGCAGCAGCTGTCTTTATGATGTCCTTGAATTTAAGCCACAGGGTTTCCAAGTCGTCAGGTTGTTCTTCTGTGTTTCTCACCGATGTAGCAATAAGCCCCTGATATCTGGTCTTAATTTCTGGCTCTCTCAGCTTTTAGGTCTTAATGCTCATTTCTTCCGTTTGTTTACTTGGTTTCTTGCGTGATGCTGGGCAGTTCCTAGGCTGAGCAACTCTTTCAGTTGTTCTTTTGATTGTAAGCAGGTAGTGATCAATTCCAATCTCTGGCCCTCTCCAGACTCTAGCATCCCGGACATATTTGAATGATCTCCTCTTAACAATGGCATAGTCGATCCCTGACTCCTCATTCTTTGTTGGTTCACACCTAGTGTATGCATGTATGCGCTTATGGGAGAACTTTGTGTTGGTAATGATCAGATTCTGCTCACTGCAGAATCTAAGGAGTCGCTTTCCATTGTCATTGAGAGTATCTTCTCCATATCTTCTGATATAACTTCACCCCATCTAGCATGGTCATTTCCAACTCTGGCGTTGAAATCTCCGAGCATGATAATTTCATCTAGGCAGTCATCCAGTGTCCTTTGAAACAGCTTGAAAAATTCCTCCTTGACCTCTGCTCTCTCATCCTTATTTGGCCCATACACTATGACCAGGTTGACTATGGTTTCTCCTTCTTTTAGTTTTACAACCATAATGCGCCCTGAGACAAAGTTCCATCCCTTGATACTATCTTTCTGGTTTTTGGCCACAATGCAACCCACGCCCCCTTTAGCTCTTTCAGACGTGGGTACACCACTGTAGAGCAGAGTGTTGCCATCGAGATCCATGACTCCTTGTCCCTTTTTCTTTGTTTCCGTAATAGCCAGGATTTCTAGTTTTGCTTTCCTCATCTTTTCCACCAGCTCCTCTTCTTTCCCATTTATACTTCTTGTGTTAAAAGTTCCATAAGTCGTAGTCCGTTCCAGTTCGTCGCCTTTAGAATCAGTCCGGTTTTCTCTCTTGTATTTCGCGTAATCATGTTTTAAAGCAAACAGGTGATTGGCTTGTTGTGCCTTTGCATGGTGAAGGGGCTGCCTCCTTACGGCCTCCATGCAGGCCGCCCTCCTCCTTTTTCAGCCGGGCTTGGGAACGGCCTAGGCGGAGTTGGAGGGACAGACAATGATATAAAAAAAAAGAATACAAAAAGCAAGAGGCGCTTTCATTGCATCGGGAAACATATGGAGGTCAAGAGAAATCAAGTCCAAGACGAACATAATAATCTTCAACTCAATTGTCAAGTCAGTCGTATTGTATGGCTCTGAGACGTGGAGAGCAACAAAAACAAGAAATAAAAAGCTACAGACTTTTTTAAACGGGTGCTTACGTAGAATAGAAGGACTGAAATGGTATGCCAAAGTCACAAATGTGGAATTGATGACAACAACCAGAAAGGTGCCAGTGGACCAAGAGCTGAGAAGAAGACGCTGGCGATGGATAGGACACACATTGAGGAAACCTGTTTATAGCATTGCAATGCAGTCCTTGTTCTGGAATCCACAAGGAAAGAGAGGCAGAGGTAGACCAAAAAACACACGGAGAAGAGAGAGCTGGATACAGAGGTGAAAATGATGAGGAAATCATGGAAAGAACTTTAGAGGATGGCACGGAACAGGAAGACTTAGCATGTGTTTGTTGAAGGCCTATGCTCTTCGGGGAGCTAAAGGGTATTGATTGAATTGATTCCCATCACAAACTACAAGCAAATAACTTTTAAAAACAAAGCATTAATGTGAAGTAGAGGCCGTAGCCTCCACATTTTGTATATCATCATGACCTGTAGAAAAAAAACCAATGTCACACATTTGACCTAGCACTTTCTAACGGAGCTATTCATGACTATACACGTCAACATGCCGTAGAACATGAAAAGGTCAATGCCAAATTCACGACTTCAGTAATACGTGTCTGATAGCACCCATCTACATAACAGCTCCAACTCTATACACAGGGAAGTCTGAACTATTTCACTGCTCCAACTCTCTACACACTAGCCGCACTCTATATCACAGCTCAATTTTTCTAAAAACTTACCGCATTCAACTAAATCATAGCTCCAAATCTCTATACATGTGCCACACTCAAACATATCACAGCTCCAACTTTTTACACACAGGCCGAACTCAACTGTATCACAGCTCCAAATATACGACATTGGCCACCCTTAAATATATCACAGCTCCAACCTTTTACACACGGGCCGCACTCAACTGTATCACAGCTCCAAAGCTCTATACACTCGATTGATTACTTTTTTTTGTCGTCCATGCAAAGTAAAACTGGTGTTTGTCTTTTGCATGGGACACCCCGTTCAAAACCATGTGGGTTATAATTTTGGTATATAGTGTTCTATAATCAATATAACATTGGATGTTTTTGTCTGTGTTTATTCTTCCAGGCAGTGATTTCTCTGTCGACTGTTATGACACTGCCTGTCTGTAGTGTTTACATTCCCGTCCCTGTCCCTAGGCTAAATGATGCCATAGTGACTTTACCACAAACCTGCTGGTGGAAATATATGCTTTATCCAATGATTCCCTGGCTCAAAAACAACACTATTCACACATTTACAATGACACGGTGTTACGGTATATGCTATTAACGCCGTCTGCTAAAGGTTAGCAGACGTGCAATCGTAAAGGTTAAGACATTTAATATATTGCGATAGATGTTTCAATTATTGAACGCTCCATACACGATCGATTATGACGTGTCTAGCGTTGTTTAGGACACAGTCGGTAACTAGGAGACGCTACCCTTTGTTACTTGACCGCCAAGCTGAATAGCTGCGTTTTTTTCTAACCTTCCAATTCAATGGCATGATATAGCCATTTATATGTGCATTTTTGATGGACCAGGGTCAGTCCTAGAACTCTATATGAGAGGAAAATTTATGGAGGTTAGTATTTAACTAGAATTCTCAGAAGGAGGAGAATAATCGTCAAATTCGTATGAAATATTCAGACTCGCAGTCTCACTGTCGGCAGGTAGCCATGTCTAGCTGCGCGTGCATATAGCTGTGATGTTCTGACGACAATACTGCATTGTATCCTTAAACGGACATTGACACGTAAACCAGCAGTCTACGTTATTGATTAATTTATGCATGACTTATAAGGACTTATGTTCTGTTCCTGTTTGAAATGATCATCCTGTGTGTACATGTGATTAAATATTACGGACTCAATCTGAAGGCATTAATTACTTCATTAATGTTGCTGAGTTCAAGTTACATGAACTACTTCTTCATACCATGCTACTGAGTTGTATGAACACCTTCACCCTAATTCGCGTAATACTAAACAAGCACGATTAACAAGAGATCACTAAAGTAACCATACTCAGTGCATGATCTTCAACCGGCAAATAACTCAGCAACAAAGTGGCGGCCGAATGCGGGGAACGACAGAAAAAAAGAAACAAACTTCTGTTCCTTACGCACATGTTAACCATAATATTTATGATCAAGTTTCGATCACATGATCCAGTCGAAGATGACGTCTTACTCATTCTAATGCCTAACAACGTGACGTCACTGAAAGTCGTGTAGGTGATCTGTCGGAGAAACCAAAGTCGTTTTCTAAGTCTAACCAGGGGAAACATGAGCCATTGAAGCAAACACACGATATGGACTACAGGAGCAGACAGTCAGGGGCATTAGCCTAGCTGTTGACGACCTCTAGCACTGATCTAAGCAACGGAAAAGATAAGTCTAGTTGTTTTAATACTGTCGTCATTGCAAACAGTAATACTGAGTCCATGCCTTTTGCCTGCATAGGCATGTCTTTTCTGAATGTGTTTCATGTATTTTTTTGGGGTTGTTTTAATGTGTTGTTAATTAGTGGGAGGTAGGGAGGATGAACCGAAATTAGATTCTGTGGCTCTCACGATGCCTGAATTGATTTCGGTCGTTTCTTAGGGCAGTTAAACGATTGCACTTTTGGAAGCCCCATTGAGGTTTGCCATTGGACTGTCTGTCCAAATCTGCTGTCGTCTGACGATTTGTGTTAGCTGTACCGTTCCGTAGATAACTGGTGTATTTTATTCGTACTCAGTTCACAATTTTATTCAGTTTTGTATCATGTTCGTTAACTATTTCGTCCAGTCTCCTCTTACTATCATTTATTTGATGATTGTTAAATGGTCGTCCGTTATGAGTCCTGTGATGTCATCATTTTTTGCAGTCATTTTTTTTTGTGTACTTTGAATATTAAGTTGACCTCGGGTCAGACCTTGACCCTTCATTTGGCTTGTGACACTTCCGCTTGTTTTATTTAGTTCATAAATTCATTTTTTTAATTGTGAAAATGTCTTGTTTGCGTCTTGACATTGTTTGTACCCTTTAGTTGCATCATTGTTTTGTTTGTCCTCATGATATATATTAAATACTACATTAATAATATGATATTATATGCAATAATACACTTGTAATTTAATTTAATTAATTTTTTCTGATATTTAAGGTTAATATGGGACATTGCATAATTATGCAGTGATAGTCCAAGAAAGTAGCACTACAATTTATAAGAGATGCCTAGGGCATAATATATATAATATATATATTGACCAAATAAAATAATCTTATAGTCTACCTTTGAGGTAATAGACCCATTGTATATTATTTAATATACTTTTCTGGTACTAAGAGAGTGACTTAGTACATTGAACAATATAATTACTAGGAATCATACCCAACATTATTGGATATTAAGATTAATTGTGTGATGTAATTACATTATAGTTAACAGATATCATAACTATTTATGATATAGTTCGTATTTAGATACAATATTGTTACAAAATATTGTCTATTAGTTGAACTTAGACATAAGAGTTCAGTACTATTGTGATTATTTATATTGAATATTCCTAAGTTGAGTAAGTATAATAATTACTCTGAAGCTACTATTGACTATTTTAATCAGTAATTATCAATAATTACTTACAGATAAAAGTCAAAATGCTTACTATAGACCATTTCGTTAAAATTGGTAAGGAATATGGTTATAAATCTCAAGAACTTCGTCAGTTTGCTGAGGCAGAACTGGAAAAACATAAAGCAGAAATGGAGGAACGTGAAAGAAAAGAAGCAGAGAAAAAGGCATTGCAAGAGGAAAGAAAGAGGAAGCAGAACGTGAGATGAAGCAAATTGCCAAGGAAAATAGATTAAGAGAAATTGCTCAACAGGAAGAAGAGAATAAATTGAAACGAGAGGAAATTATTTTACAACAAGAAATGGAATTGGCGCGTATTAAATTGGAGACAGCAAGATTACAAGCACAAAGTGCTGATGCAAACCAGAATAATAACGCACAAAATGGATCATCATCCAGCCAAACTAAACATTTCTACAACTTTAAATTACCCACTCTCAACTTAAACGTGGACGACCTTTCATCGTTCCTGTCACGTTTTGAACAGACTTGCAAAACAAACCATTTGCCTGAAGAGTCATGGGTACTCAAGTTAAATGAATTCTTGGTTGGAGAACCACTGACGGCTTCTCAAAATGCTGACCCATCAATAGCAAATAACTACGGTGCTATTAAGTCCTTGCTTTTACGAAGGTTTCACCTGGACGAGGAACACTGTAGGTTGAAATTTAAGGGAATTTTACCTGAATCTCCAAAAGATTTTGCAGGATTCATTGCGAACATACGCAATACATTTAATAGATGGGGTTGAACTGGCAGAAGTCAACAAATCGTACGACAAATTAGTTGATTTACTACTACGGGATAAGGTATTATCTTCGGTTAGCCAGCCATTTTTTGCATATTTGCAGGAGCGTAAACCAGGTACTATGGACGAGTTAGAAAAAATTTCTTTAAACTACTGTTCGGCACATCCGAATGCAACCATTTCTAACTCCTCATTAAGAGAACCTCTACCTGTAGCGTCTAATATGGCCTACAATCATAATAACAAACAAAGACATCACAGTGTAGACAGAAGCAGGTTCCAAAGAAATCACAATGTTAACTTTCAGAAGGGACATAATAATGATTTCAACAATAAAAATGAGTTCAACAGAGGTAGATCACGAGATAGAAATTATTCATCTCAAACAAACTACCACAATGGTCAACATAACACTAATTATAATCGATCACATACTCCCAATAATAATAATAACTGGAATGGTAATAATCATGGCTCGAGACATCGAGATAATAGTTACTATAGAGGACGACGACGAGATAATTCTAACAATTATACTCGGAATCGATCTCATTCTCGGGGATCATCTCATTACAACCATAATACAGGGGCGGCAGTTACAAATAATACTACCCCTATAGCTCAGGTCCCACTTGACAATAATACAACACAGTCTTCTGCTGCATGTTTTGCTATTAATTATAATGTGGCAAATAGTTGCCAAGATTGTAATACTATTTTTCAGAAGGCCAAGGAAACGGTGCTGAATTGTGGACACCTTCATACAGCAGTTGGTCTTTCAGCGAACGATGGCAAGGGTACCCTGATGTTCAATAGAGGATTAGTCAATGGTACGGTGGTCTCAGTTTTAAAAGACTCTGGATCAACAACCATTGGAGTTCGGCAGTCTTTGGTACATCCTAGCTATGCAACAGGGGACTATGTCCGGTGCATGACATTCGGGGGTACTATTGAGTACTACCCCACTGCCATAGTACATGTTAATACACCATTTTTTTCAGGTAATGTCAAGGTGTGCATGCTACAGAATCCATCAGCTGATCTTACATTAGGACGCATACATGGGAGTAAAGATTGCACTCCTAAAGAAATTAATGATTGGGAGAAAAAAAAATTTGCATTCTTTTAGCAACGCTAACGCTGTTGTTGATATGGCTACACTTCGTGCCAACAACATAAATACATGTGGCACAGCAGTTTCCAACTTCACTCTCAGTACTATCCTGGAAATTGATGAAGATGATAGATCTATTGGACAACATACTAAGGATATAACTGATCCTAATAAAACTGTTGACGTTGTCAACATTGACAAAAACATTATGAGGAAGAATAATAGGTTAAATAATAATGCTGGACTTAAAAGGAAACATAAAGTTAACACAAATAATTATGATGAAAAAGTTTTTACTTTGCCCAGCAAAGACATGTCTACGACATGTAGGAAACTTAATACCTTTGGTGATGATAGGTATCATCCTCAGTCCAGTCAGGATGATACGACATCCAACAGAAAGACAATGTCGGTGTTGAAAGGGAAGGTTAATTCTTTGACAAAGAATACATATCATCATTGTCCACTATTTCGTGACAATGATACTACATATATTGGGAAAAGTGCGTATTCTCGCACAGTGTTAGTGCGAAATCTGCCGCAGGATACTACCTGGCAGGCACTTAGAATTTTTTTTGATTATACAGCAAACGTTAAGTTTGTTCGTCTTCTGCCATCATGCAATGGGCAGAATAGACAGGCGATGGTTACATTTCGTAACAATCGAGACGCTCGTTGGGTAATCGAGCGTGATAATGGTGTTTTTATTTTCATCACCGTTATCTAAAGTTACAATTAGTACCTGATTCTGCGCCACGCAGATAATGGTGTACGCTCACCCTTTTGTCTTATTTCTTGATGACTCAGCTCTAGTCAGTCATCATTTCTTTTCCTTATTGGTCATTTATTCTTATACGTCTTAGATATCAAGGGACACAAAAAGATATTTCATATTAACATGCTCAAGCAATTTCATACACGTCCTGAACACTTACAGTCAATTTTTCATGAACTAGATGACAACACAGTATCTACTTGTTATTATTCTAACTTATCCGTCATCCAGGAAGAAGAATCTTCTTTTCCTGAGGTACAGTTACCGTTACCGGTACCAGTAGTTCAACCTACTGAATCTTGGCGGGATGTAACCATCTCTTCAACGAGTACACCGCAACAGCGTCTACAGATTGCTAATCTATTACAATCTTATCCAGATGTATTGACCGACGTCCCGGGTCGCACATCGGCTATCAGTCATGACATTACTCTCAATGATGATACACCTATTCGTGTACATCCCTATTCGGTTCCTTTACATTTCCTTGCTAAAACTACTAAGGAACTTGAACAGATGTTGTCTCTGGGAATCATTGAGACTAGTAATTCGCCATTCTCTTCTCCATTAGTGATTGTCCGGAAGAAGGACAATAACATCAGACTATGTGTTGATTATAGAAAATTAAATGCTAAGACTATAGTTGACAGCGAACCACATCCACTTATCGACGACTTACTGCCACGTCTATCCAACGCAACTATATTTAGTAAGATAGACTTAACTAAAGGTTATTGGCAGATACCACTGACCGAAAAGGCTAAGTACTACACCGCATTTTCCACTCCACAAGGTCTATACCAGTGGAATGTGATGCCTTTTGGGCTTGTTAATGCGCCAGCTACCTTCATTCGCCTGATGCGACAAATTTTATCAGGTAGACCAGACGTTATTACATATATTGACGACATATGCTTGTTTAGTTCGTCGTTTGAGGAACATGTTTCGGGACTTAGATATGTTTTCGACACTCTAAGGAATTATCATCTAACTGCTAAACCTACAAAGGTGCAAATCGCGTGTAATGAGATAACCTTTTTGGGACATATCATTGGATCGGGATATATCCGAACGTTACCTAGTACAGTCTCCAAAATTCTAAACATAGCAGTTCCTCAGACGAAGAAACAGGTCAGGAGTTTGTTAGGACTTGTTCAATATTACAGTAGATTCATACCAAACTTGTCATCCATCACGGCTGTATTGTCTTCATTGTTAAAAAAAGACATGCCGGTGAAGGTGACATGGACTGGTACATGCAATGAAACTTTCAACAAAATTATAAATTTGTTCTCGCATGAACCAATTTTAAGACTTCCCGATGCTTCCAAAAGATTTTTCTTACGAACAGATGCTAGTAACTACGGCATTGGTGCATGCCTGCTCCAGAACCATGATGGCATTCTACATCCTACCTTATATATTTCAAGAAAGCTAAAGCCGGCAGAAACAAAGTATTCCACAGTGGACAAGGAACTTTTATCAGTGATATGGGCAATAACTAAACTTGAAAAGTTCTTGCTTGGTGCTCCCTTCACCATACAGACGGACCAACGTGCTGTAGCATCTTTGCGTCGATCTAACCATAAGAGCCAAAAAACTCGCCAGATATGCAATCATCCTACAGCCATTTGAATTCTCCATTGAACATATTCCTGGCACTGAAAACATTGTGGCGGATGCGTTGTCACGTAATCCTATTGACGACGAATAATCAACATTGACATTCCTAAAATACGTCAATCATCACGACATTGAACACTATATGCATCACAGAATTGAACTAAAGACAATCAAGGTATACATATTGACATTGAAACTTCGTCTAACGTCCATACACGATATATGAATATTCGTTGAACAATCATGGAACAATATCTGACGACAAGTCGAACTTATTATCCTATGTGCACTTAATTCTTGGATGCTGGGATAAATGACATTTCTTTCCAACGTAAACGTTTGAACATTTTTGCCTAAAAGAATTCATCAGGATCAAGACTACGGATGGATCATCATATCCTATACTAATTAATTAGTTAACTTAACTTCTTAATTGAATTATTATCAATAAAATGAAATGTGAGAAAAAAAATGAAATGAAAGAACAAAAAAAAGAGAACGAAATATAAAAAGAAGAAATTATGAAAAGAGAAAATAAATCTCACACAAGTATTAGATTAATATATTTTTTTTTTTAATGTACCTATACATTATTTAGTTAGTTAAATTAGATAGTTATTATTCACTAACACTTAACACACACAATTAAGTTAAACTTATATTCGAATTTCTTTCTATTTCTTCTCACTTATTTTGTCTTTTCTTCTCTCATAACATCGCGTTACATTAGAACCTTAATAATTTAACTCTTAGTTTAATTAATTAATTTAATTTTAATTAGTCAAATTAATTCCTATATGACATACTAATACGACAGACCTTACTTTAATTTAATTCTATCATTCACTATTAACATTGGACATTTTATTTAGTTGATATAATAATATGTATAATATTGATATATAATGTGATTAATGTTAGATGACTATGACAAATAGTTAGTTGACATGAGCGCGACACGGTTCTACTCAGAACATCGTCGACCATATGTCACGATTGTGTTAAATTTTTTTTTTTTTTTTTTTGAAAAATTGTTAAGTCGGATAGATCTTGAAAAAAAATCTATCGATTTTTTTTCCCCCGGTGTACAGGGAATTGTTACGGTATATGCTATTAACGCCGTCTGCTAAAGGTTAGCAGACGTGCAATCGTAAAGGTTAAGACATTTAATATATTGCGATAGATGTTTCAATTATTGAACGCTCCATACACGATCGATTATGACGTGTCTAGCGTTGTTTAGGACACAGTCGGTAACTAGGAGACGCTACCCTTTGTTACTTGACCGCCAATCTGAATAGCTGCGTTTTTTCTAACCTTCCAATTCAATGGCATGATATAGCCATTTATATGTGCATTTTTGATGGACCAGGGTCAGTCCTAGAACTCTATATGAGAGGAAAATTTATGGAGGTTAGTATTTAACTAGAATTCTCAGAAGGAGGAGAATAATTGTCAAATTCGTATGAAATATTCAGACTCGCAGTCTCACTGTCGGCAGGTAGCCATGTCTAGCTGCGCGTGCATATAGCTGTGATGTTCTGACGACAATACTGCATTGTATCCTTAAACGGACATTGACACGTAAACCAGCAGTCTACGTTATTGATTAATTTATGCATGACTTATAAGGACTTATGTTCTGTTCCTGTTTGAAATGATCATCCTGTGTGTACATGTGATTAAATATTACGGACTCAATCTGAAGGCATTAATTACTTCATTAATGTTGCTGAGTTCAAGTTACATGAACTACTTCTTCATACCATGCTACTGAGTTGTATGAACACCTTCACCCTAATTCGCGTAATACTAAACAAGCACGATTAACAAGAGATCACTAAAGTAACCATACTCAGTGCATGATCTTCAACCGGCAAATAACTCAGCAACACACGGTAGAGCTGATAAGTGCTAGATTTGTCTTTTAATAGTGAGATAATTTGTGATTAATGCTTAATTCAAGATAGCGTTTTAAACTTCAAGCCTATCGCCAAGAGACTTACTGCTGGATCTGTAATATTTTTCCACATTTAGCATAATATAATCGACCATTTTACTTTACCTAATCCACTGAAATGGTTGTCCTCTTTTCACACAGCATGCCTAGGAGGGATTCACCGCGTCTTTTGGCCGGGTGCCATCGCCGGCCGGGATCTGCTTACTCGTAGCAAGCAAGAGGACATGCACACCATCATAGCTGGCAGACGCTGGGGCTGGGTTGGTCATGTCCTCAGAAGAGACCCCGATGCCATCACAAGAACAGCTATGCTTTGGACCCCTGAAGGAAAGCGAAAGAGAGGCCGACCAAAAACAACTTGGCGGAGGACTGTGGAGGCTGAGATGCAAAGAATGAACCAGAGTTGGGGCACTGTACGAAGGATGGCCACCGACCGTGCAAAGTGGAATGAATTTGTTGTTGCCCTACAAGACGCCACTAGGCGTGATGGCCACTGACTGCTTTGACGGTCGGTGGTTAAGGATCGAAGAAGAGAAGAATCCACTGAAAGGCGTATATCCTTTTAAAGTGTCTGATTAAAGATATTCTGTCACTGTAAAAACAGATTCATACAGAATATCCGTTTAGAAATGCTTTTTTTTTTTAATGCAATTTCATACAGAGCTTTGGCTCACCCAGTTCTAAATTCTTGTTCGCTTTCTCTCAGCTGAGATCCTCTCTTTGTCGCTGCTTTTAGTTAATTGTATCTTCATTGTTGTTAAGTATTTTGTAAATGTAGCATCAGCTTGAACTTAGTATATATCATAAAGCATAACTGTTTATATACAAAGTTTACGAATATATGCTTGAACATTCAGGCAGGAAAACGTGATGATTCTAATGTAGCGAAGAAATCTTTCTGTTTGATCGTTAACACTTGTCACACATGTTTAACTGTATATCCTACTTAATTATTCTTTCCTGTTCTTTGATACATTTCGTTCAGATTACTTTCTGACAACTGACGTTGCGTACAATAATTACAGACTACTGCTTTTAAATAGTAACAAAAATATAATGGCAGGTAAGTCGAGTTAGTGTTTTGAAAAATAAGCTAAATCAAATAAAACAGCAAATTAAATTGTGGCTGGTTAAAAAATAATTCCATACATTGACAAATTCTAAATTTTTAAAAATGAATGCGATGTCTTTATTGATTCTTCCTGAAAGCAATAATTAATGTTTAATAAAACATAATATGTCATCTTTTCAATGCAGACCTTCCTTTAGAGGGCAGGAATTATGTGGGCCACCTTAATGGTTATTTTTTGTTTTTGTTTTTTTTTTAAAGTCAGGCTTCCCTGTTGTATTGCATCAGATACGACTGACAATATATGACTAATTTAGTCCATTATTTGTGTCTATCATTGACAAAGAGTCTATTCTTTAACGTTTGTTTTGCAAAAAAAAAAAATTACTGTCAATTTGAAGTTGTACATTATATAATTAAACTGGCGATAATGTCCTGTCTGGTTTTTAGTAGGCGAAGTGTCTTGTTATGAAAGCGTATAAATTGCCAATACAAATACAATTACAATAACATGTTTCTTATTTGTGTAGTATGTGGCATATTCTAGTAAATGAGAATTTCAATAGAATGTCCACATTACCTACACTGAAGCAAGCAAATATTTCAGAGTCAACGCTTGTAGTACTTGACACATCACAAGCTTATTTGACAGCACTGGCGTTATTAAGTGACGAAGTAACAGAGATTTGTCAGTGGCTGCTCTATTCCGTGCTGTGTCTACTAGTTGATATATTTGGAATCGTGACCAATACAATTAACATTATCTGCTTTGTCAAACAAGGATTCAAGGACCCAGTCAACGTCAGCCTGTTGGGTAATATCTGTCTTTTATGTACATAAGTCACTGTCAGTCACCTACGTACAGTGGTTAATATTAGTCAATTAAATAAAGTGGAATGATCACGCCACTACATTCGGCAAAGTCCTTCAAGCTCGTATAGCAGTCACCGTTGTCAAGTGATTAGTCAAAGTAGCGCAGTTAATACTTCAGTCAACGTTGGTAAAATGATTATTAGTCTCAATTGACAACTTCCACTAATTAGTGAACGTGGTCAAGTGCCCGCATTAGTCAGTCAATCAAATGTTCACTCTAGTCAAAGTCAGTCAAATGTCCTCTTAAGTCAAAGTCAGTCAAATATGCAAGTTAATGAACATCGATTAAGACGGTACATTAATCAGCGTGATCAGGAAGTTCGGTGGTCAACGTTATCAAGTAGACACACTAGTTAAAGTAGGTAATAATAAATACATTAGTCAAGATAGTCACCATGGTCAAGTAGACAGAGCAGTCGGCATTGATCCCTTTGTTATATTAGCTGGCTGTAAGATGAAAAACGTACCAATATGGGACAAAATAAGGAAACTTTTAAAAAGAAAAAAAAAATCAGAAAATTTAAGCACATCAGACTAAGCAGATAATTGTTAACAGTAGATGAAGTACGATTTTTACTGAAATAAAAAGATATAATGATTTAGCAAACATAAAAAAATATAGAAAGACAATGAATCGTTCTTAAAAACAAAAAGTGTAACAACAATAAAAAAAGCAGACTTCTGTCTGTTTTTTTTTTATTGTTGTCACACTTTTTGTGTACTCCTACTCAAGGCCTACTCAAGAAAAAAAGAACGACGAAAGAAATACTGGATTTAATGGATAAACGAAGAAACAAAACAAATGACAAATCTGATCTCAAAAACAGTTGTTTTTTTTTTTTTCAAATGAAAAGAAAGTAAATGCAGGACTAGTAATACTAGAAGAAGACGACACAGGTGCTATAAAGAACATTTGTGGAGGAAAAGTATCAGTGCCTGACAATGTCGAAGTAGCAAAATTCGAAGAACTAGACAAATTTAAAATATTCTAGTAACAAAACCACCCAATGGTTTTTAGGACAGGATATACATGCTTGACGACCGCTAAAAAACATTTGTGTAACCTTACCAAAGAAAACAAGAGCGAGCGAATGTGAAGGTCACCTGACTGCTAGCCTAAAGAGTCATATGACCAAAATATTATTAAGTCTTATAATCAAGAGATACCTACCTCAGAAATGAGGTATCTGAGGAAGGTGGTTGAAGTAACAAGAAGGGACATGGTCCGCAACGAGACGATACGTTAAGGCCTAAAAACCCAACCGCTGCAGACCCAAATAGAACAGTCCCAACTAAGATGGTTTGGCCATGTCTGCAATATGGGAGAAGATCGGCTACCACGACAAGCATGGGAAACTAAGAGCCTGGGATCAAGACCTCCAGGACGACCCAGAGTCCGTTGGGAGGACAACATTAGATAATCTTTGAAGGACCGAGGACTAGAATGGAACCAGGCTAGAAGGAAGACAGCCGATTGGATAGTATGGGCTTTCTGTTGGTAGAAGAGATACGACTAAATAAGTAAGTAAGTATAATCAAGAGAATAAAACAAATTCGCCGGGGCCTCAGGGGTCCGCTCTGCACAGAGCGCTGTCTCCCTCCCCGCACGAGAGCTCGAAGGACAGTTATCTGGTTGATCCTGCCAGCAGTCATATGCTTGTCTCAGAGATTAAACCATGCTTGTCTAAGTTTACATTGGTTGTCGGTGAAACAGCAAATGGCTCATTAAATCAGTCAACGTTCCTTAGATGACACGATCCTACATGCATAACTGTGGCCGTTGAAGAGATTAAAAAAATAAATAAATAAAGTTTTTCCTTGTTTTGGCGAGGCGCGTCACGTTCAACCTAGTCGGTTATATTAGGGCACATCTCAAAAATATAAAAGACCCTTAGGTCTGATTAGGACGAAACATAACATGTGTATGTTATTGTTGAAGAGATGATGTACGGTGTAGTAGATATAAATGTCCTGGTCCCAGAGACTGTATTAGCTACGCCGTTCCTCTTGACCCACCAGCTTCACGTGGCATGATGCAAGGGCAACAACCTGACCTCTTTACCCAAGCGTCCAACCTCGCACCCGCTGAGACATCGTCTAAGGCAGCGGTTCCCAACCTTTTTTCACTTGCGTACCCCTTGGCAGCCCATTTCTATAAATTGTACCCCTAATATTAGCAAAATATTTGAAATTAATATAGTTGCTGTTATTCAAAATTTATAGATTATAACCAGAAATAAAGGGGCTAACCACGGGATTAAAAAACAATGTAACAAAAAGGTGAACAAACAGTGCATATATTTTTACATTTAAAAAATCAGAAGTTACAATAAAAATTAACACATTTAATTTATTAATAATAATAATAAAAACGTTGTTATTGTTTAAAGTTGAAATCACTTTTTAATAACACACATGTCACGTGACCATGACAAATGTTCAGTGTGATCCTTGAGCTTGTTTTGAGGCACATAGTTTTTTTTTTAAATCAGGTTCAAGTGATGTAAGATACAGTCTCAATTCTGGACCTGCATTCAGTTTACTACGATATTTTTTTTTTTTTATAAAGGTATAAGAAGAAAAAGCTCTTTCCACCAGCTCAGTGTTTGTACGAGCAAAATGGCAACAGAAACTTAAGCGCCTTGTCGGTCAGCTGTTCATATTCTCTGCTGATGTCTCCCCAAAAGTTAATAAGGAATTTTCCTTTGAATTCAGCTATTAAAGTAGTATCAGTCGAAAGTTCAATAAACTTCTCTTTTTCGTTGATTGATAATGTGGCTGCTTGGAAATATTCTTCTTCAAAGGGATTTACAATCCAGTAGTTAATTTCACAACTTTTGACTTGTCTTTTACACTGTTGACATATGTATCTTTTTTCCGCCATTACTCAATTTTTTTCGCGTACCCCTGAACGTCCTGTCGCGTACCCCCAGGGGTACGCGTACCACAGGTTGGGAACCGCTGGTCTAAGGGGTTCCTTCCTATAGTCAGTAATGACTAAAAAGGATACTTCTACTACTACACAAAAATAAAAATTACAAGATGAAAGCGTGCATTCGTTGCTATTAGTAACAAACAAATATAATTAATTTCGGGATAAGACATTCAGCTGGATGAGAGTGGCTAAGAGATATGGCGTCCGCTTCTCACTCCAAAGTTACCGCAGCTTCTAATACAGGGGACATAATAGGTGGACATTGTTTTCAGATCGAGTGATTCATACTGACGTCATACTTCCCCCCCCCCCCCCCCCTCCCCATCTCTTGGGTAATGATATTCGATGCCTACCCTTCTCTGATAAGGACGAAAATATAGGGGGACCCGCGTGCATGTTGCGCACGTTAACAATCCCTTAGCACTTGGAAATCTTTAAGAATAGGCAATACGGCCGCTGCCCTGGCAAAATTTAAAAATTACGAAACCTACCCACCACACACATATTTACAGAATGTATGATTCCAGAATAAACACATTGAGATCCTCACTGGTGTTACGGGGTTTGTGCATTGCGCTGAGATCCTCCTTGTGTGATCTAAAGAAGATCGGAGCACTGATGCAGTTGCCCGTGTGCAATAAAGATAGTCCTTAAAACCAAACCAAACATTCAGCTTCCTCGAACATGTGACGAGAAGAACATACTACACATCGTAACCACAAGAGAAATAGGGCGATAAAAGTATACAAAGTCACAGCAATGGCTCGACTGCCATGAGAAAAAAATCATCCACGGAACTGATGGAGTGCGTAAAAACTCAAGTTTTGCGGAGGCACATGATCGCTACACTTCAAGGCGTACGTGACCCGACTAGAGATGAGAAGCTTCAAGAATATGCATCCATATCATCCTACAAAAGAATACACTTTATGAGAAATCGAAACGCAAAAAAGAAATAAAAACAAATAGATATTAAGATTACGCATGAGGCCTATGATGTTCACATAATTCGTGCTGCATTTCCTTATTGAAGCAGCTACCAGATAAAATCTGTATAAGCTAAAAAAATAAATAATAACTAATGCTTATTCTTATGTTGTAAGATACATGTTATGTTCTATAGATATATGTTCTGTAGATATGTTCTTTATATATATATATAGTCCATGCTTTCAGCTCTCAACCTCAAACATTTCCTTTACTCCGCTATTCACAATTTTATAACCTTAATACACAAACGACTGGTCAACTAAATAATTAAGTAAAGCAAATCGCTTCTTTCCTATTCTTACCTAGGTCTGGCGATTGCTGACATGGGCTGTGTCACGACCATAATTTGGACAAACATTTGTTTAAATCCAGCATTCAGCTCACTAGATTTGCCTTTTGATCCAATAGACTTTCAATACCTGACAGGTGGGATGTCACATTCTACCTTTACACGCGTTTCCGCCTGGATCACAGCCTTAATTACTCTGGAGAGATGCCTATGCATAACGGTGCCTTTAAAGGTTTGTACTGGGTGGAATAATCTGTTAGCAACAGTATTCTGTTCATGCCAAAACAATACGCACGCAAAAGCATTAAAGATATAAGCACAAACTGAAATAATGTCACGGATTGCCTCCCCTGCTTTGCAGTAGTGGTCCAACAGTGGCCAAAACTCAAGAGTATCTAAACTGAGTCGTCCAAGTTGTTTACCTTCGCATAAGATTACTCATGGCAGAGTTTTAGATAGAAGGTTAGTGACGCTTCCACCTTATGGGAGAGCACAAAATAATTCAGAAGTCAAGAACAATGCTGCTTAGCGCTGAACATTTCTTACCTTATATCTGTCCGTCACCTTTTGTGAAGGAGTTAAGCAATGGTTTTTAGCCCGTTCAATCCCCCAGCTAACTTAATTCAGCGAATGTCCTCTTATAATGGTATAGCTCTGTTTAGAGGTAAATTTTTGCCTACATGTTTATATATATATATATATATATATATATATATATATATATATATATATATATATATATATATATATATATATATATATATATATATATATATATATATATATATATGAAATATTCTGGCTCATACGTTTGCTTTCATAAATGTAATAACTGAATCAACTATGTTTGTTTAGTTTTAAAATCACATTAAACATATTTAATAATCAATTAGTATGAACAGTTTAAAATAAATAAAATGCTGGTGACTTTTATATTGGAATCAAATTTTCTCTTCACAGTGATTTAGGGTGAGGATATAGTCAGAAGATTTTGTCACTTTTGCTAGTGCCATTTTTAAGCACTTCACTGATATAAGGGAGTACTACAGCTGTGGTTTTCGTCACTTCTTGGTTATGAGTGCACTTCTCTCACACGAGTGGCTAATAACTTCAGTACTTCGATTCGTCTGATAGCTTGTAACCACGAACCCAAGGTTTTGGGAATACACAATCTCGTCGCGCAGGTTAGAATGGATACGAGCAATTTAGGTTATATGCTCTCGAATCACTTCGTCTGGAAATTTTGAATCCCTTTTATAACGGGTGAATCTACGGAATACTTGGCTGGGAAAGTTTGTCTTATGATGGGTGATTCAATTCCTTTGGGTTCCAGTCTTGGTATTTTAAGTCCTGGTCCTTTAAGTTTTTCAGTCTCTGTATTTATAAAGGCGGGTTTACTTTTAAGGTTTTAAGTTTCCCAAATACTTCGATCTGTCGCTTATTATATGTAGCGAAATGTTTTTTGTTTAGAGGGGAGAACGTGTACGTATGACAGACTTGATGGAAGAATAAAAGATAATCTCTAGAGGAAACTCTTCCAGACTGCAGGTTGAATGCACCGTCTCTCCTCGGGAATTAGTCCACTCAAAAAACCTTTCCAAGAGAATTCTGGTGAAACTAAACAGGATATTCTCTAGGCGATAAATTCTTTATCCGATATCCTACAAAGGACTATGTATAGTACATATAGATGGATAAGAGATTTGGTGCCCAGCCACATTAAAATATCCAGACCCAATAGTGTTATTTAATTTTGGCTCTGCCCCCAGGGTCTAGATTTATGTTACTAAAACTATACAACCCAATTAAATATTACAAGGAAAATAACAACAGACTCGGTTATGTAAAGTTTACAAAAATGAAAATAGAATCTCACAATATATTCACATATACAACTATATGTTCCCTAATCTATGAGTGGTTCTGAACCATGTCAGAATTAATTTATCATCATTGGACAAAGGGAATATTCTTTAGTGATTCTGCAGGCATGTTCAGATACTCATCTCAAATGCTGATGTAGTCTTGTTGCCAGGGGTTCAATATGTCCCAGCACTCCAGGTCCCGCAAGTTCTTTTTAGGGTTTCAGAGGATGGCAAGTTGCTTTCTCCGTCTTGACTCAGGGCGCATCACCAGCTGGGATGGATTAAGTCTGCCCTTGAGAACACTGCTTATGGTTTTGTCTTCTGGTATGACAACCGGATAGGACTGGATTGACAAACAATTTGAGCTCCATTAGTAATCTTGCCAGAGAAGTCATTTCCCATATCTGCTGGGCGCTAATCGTCCATCAGAAATCTAACAAACATTCATAGTTAACATCAATTAAAAAAAAAATGCTATCTATTATCTATTATAGCATAACTGACATTATAAGCATACAGGTGGGTCTCAACCTATATCTGGCTTCCAGCTTGTTTACCGCAGTGATTTCCAGCATATAGGCTGTTAGCTTCACCAACTGTGAAGTTTGGGGCAGTGGTCATCAAAAGTTTGAGAACCACTGGTCTACCTTGTGCCCATAGAGCAATAAAATCAATTTGGGGTCACTGTCAACAATGGTTTGAGAACCACTGAATTACAAGTCAGTCAACATATTCATTTATGAAATTTGGCTATAGTGCTGTTGCCCATTCATTACATACTTCTGTGTTTATGTGATAGGCATTCATATACCTTGATAATACCATCATAACATAGGATACATGCACATTAACACATTAAAATATAATAAGAATATTTGCAGAAATCAGTTCAGGATTAAAATATGACAAGGATAATCATGGCTGAAATCATACAGTAGAATTTAGTAGAAATCATTCAGTATAAAACAGGACAAGGGTAGTTCATACATGAAACTTTCAGTCTACATAATGTTGTTGTCTCCTGTACAAAATCAAGGATATTATTTTCTGTCACAGTGAAAAACAAAAGATACTGACATGATATGTTGTAGATAAACATATGATTAATTCATGTTATTCATATAACAATATAGATCACTTACTCGCTCAGGCAAGCACCCTTGCTGTGTTAAAATTGGACCGTTCCCCTCTGCAATTTCATAGACAGGACCATCTTTGTCCAGGCTGGTCGGTCCGCTAGTCTAGGCTGCCGCTTTGTGAATCCTGCGCTTCGAGAATCGCGCTTTGAGAATCGCGCCTAATTCCTCCAGGTTTCTGTTTGGTGGCCTATAATTTGCATACGTGAGGGGTGGGGCGCCTGACCTATTTTTGACATTACGTTCCATCCCCCCAAACTGGCCATACTCCATGGTGGTTGCTAAGGTCAAAGGCCAAACGACAATATACCGCGCTCCTATCCATTGGCTGAACTGCAATTATTCAGGGCGCGGTGTAAAAGTTCACAGCGGTAAAAGGTCACAGTGGTTTGCTGGTAACCTCGATTTAAGAAAAAGGAATTTCAGAAGAAAATGGGAGATCTCCTGATGTGTTCTGACGAGTGGTAGATATTCTAGAGAATTAGAGAAAAGGAATGTTTTGATATGAAAAAAGATTGACAGAGAGAAAAGAAGGCGAATACACTTCGTGACATTATATAGGAATTCAAAATCCGAAGTCTCTATGGCTTTTGGGAGTCGCTCATATGACGTGCGCTGCAGTCTCTCTGAGTTCTGTTTCTCTGATTTCACTAATTTATATGTGCAGTTCTCAGTTCACATCACAGATGGCGCGTCTGTCAGATGTTCCAATAGGATCCATAGTTTATTCCGGCTTCTTACTTTAATCCAATCGTAAGCTCTTTAGCACTGGGTTCGGGTGTCTAATTTCAAAATATCCCCCACGTGTATTAAAATATTACATTTAATATTCCAACGCGTGACCTCTTTCAAATCATGCGGTAATAATTCTGCCGGCATGTTTATGCAACTTCACACACACACACAAATATGTGAACTATCCTGGTGTTAAGGAAGATTTTAATGTGATTTTTGCATGATGACCTAACTTAGCATAATAGCGATTCATCATGCTCTTGCACGGGTTTTTATTATTATTGAACGCATTAGTATGCATACGTCATTTAGTGATTATTACGTCACCCGTTTTGCACTAAATTATGCAATCGGCTTTTTCGAAGCCTTTCGTTCTATGTATTCGTTCCTGTTCTAGCTGCCGATTTGGTTGAGATTTAAAGTATTTATGTGGCTGTAAGTGATCTGCAAAGGCCGCCACTTTGTTTAATAAGATTCCAGTCATTATGGAATAAGCTCAGCAGCTTGCAGAGAAGTATATTCTGATTAGAATATTTATTATCTTCATCGTGTGGTCCACAATACATGTGTGATTCCTTTTGATAGGCACTCCGAGTACAGCAGGCCAGAAATGAATCGTGAGACTTGACGATTGAAACGATGTTATATAGTACCTACTGTGACGACAGGGTTGGATGTTATGAAGTTAAGTTATCCTGAACAAATAGGTGTATCAGATGATACCAGGATAGTGCCAGATAAGAGACTGGTCTTATAAGCAATACCCCCTTCTCTGAAAAGAGCAAGGGTGTATAGACATCAAAGTAGGGTCAAGCTATGTAGGTTCCCAGAGCAGATGATGATGTAGTACACTGAGTCCCTAACTGCTACCTCTCCTGATCCCACCAAGATTAATGATTACTTGTTTTGTTTTATTTGGCTAATTATCTAGGGGTAATTTAAATTATAATAAGTAATAAATTCCAATACATAACTTAAACTTTAATAAAATTATCAAGTAAGACTGTATGAAATTATGTACATTTATTTGTCCCGACCTGTAATATCTTTTCCGGTCAGGAAAACTCAAAAGAACTGTAATGGTATTTACAAATCAAAATAAATAAACTGGAAAGACTCTTTTTCTCATGAATAAAAGTGGTTAAAGTCCTACTAAGTTCACTCTCTGTCTATCGTACTATTAATTTCACTGTTCCTAACTTGTAGAAGTTGCACTAGTTATTTAGCGTCCTTGTATTCATCATACAGGGTTTAACAGTTTATAAGTGTGAAAATTTGGTGAATATCTGGATGTTGCTGTGCAGTGGCCCCTATGGGTCACTTATCTTTAGATGCTGCTGATCTTCACTCAACAAGTCAGGACCACACGACTTGCAGCTCCTAGATGAAAAATGCTTGGTCTAGCTCCTAATATATGCAGAGCTCTCGTAACCCACAGACTTCCTCACGAGTGAATGCAGCTATGTGGTAATGTCGAGACAGAACCTGGAATAAAGGATAACCACATTCCATGTAGGTATCTGCGTCAGCCCACACACACACACACACACATACAACTCAACATCTTACCCTTTTCTCAGTTATTGTGCTAACAGGTTGCACTGGACATATTCAGTATGGCAGTACACCTAAGTCCTGTAGTTTCACTTTTCTACACAGCACTGCATACATAATCAGGTACACACAGGTTAATAATTAACAAAATATACAAATATATATATCTTTCTTACCCTCAAGCAATAATACTCAAGCTGAGACTGGCCTCAATGGGAATCTAGCTCTGCTAACAGGTCAGAACGGCAAGGACTTGATATGCACAGTCCGCTAGATTTTTCTACAGCTTGGTTTGAATTTCAAAAAATAGTGGCGGTTTTCTAAGTTCCCGTTTCTATATATAGAGCTACATCCGACCAATCGGAGCCCAGTCCAAAATTATTTTTAAGAATTAAAACTTAGGCATTTTTCAGCAGGCTCGTATAAAGTGATTAAGTTTAAATATTTTATATTACAGTTATTATTGGACCGATTTCTATTTTTTAAATAGATAATTAAACGGCCAATTTATCTCTATCATTCTATATGTATATTTGTTAGCCATTTCCTTGCATTTCAATCTAGGTAATATTTAATTAATTAAATCGGGTATTACCCTGATATGAAAATCTCACTAAAATCAATGCTTCGCTTTAATTAACTTACTTTTATGAGATCGGCTTCTTCTTTCTTCTTTGATCCATAACCGCCAACCGTCAAAGCAGTCAGCGGCCATCACGCCTGGTGGCGTCTTGTAGGGCAGCAACAAATTGATTCCACCTTGCTCGGTCGGCGGCCATCCTTCGTACAGTGCCCCAGCTGTGGCTCATTCCCTGCATCTCAGCTTCCACAGTTCTCCGCCAAGTTGTTTTTGGTCGGCCTCTCTTTCGCTTTCCCTCGGGGGTCCATAGCATAGCTGTTCTTGTGATGGTATCAGGGTCCCTTCTGAGGACGTGGCCAACCCAACTCCAGCGTCTGCCAGCTATGATGGTGTGCATGTCTTCCTGGTTACTCCGAATAAGTAGTTCTTGGTTGCTGATGGTGTTTGGCCAGAAGATTCGGAGAATTTTCCTTAGGCATGTTGTGTGAAAAGAGGACAATTTTGACATTTCCTTCTCTGTAACTCTCCAGCTCTCTGCGCCATAGAGAAGCACAGAAAGCACACAGCTCTGATATAATCCTAATTTTGTGCTTGTGCTGTACTGAGAGGACTTCCAGATGTTGTTTAGGCTAAAAAAGGCTGTTCTTGCTTTGTTCATTCTGTTGTTGATGTCCTTGCTTGCTCCACCGTCTGGTGTTACTATGCATCCTAGGTATGTGAAGGCATCTGTCTGTTCCAGTTGTTGATTCCTTACTGATATGGGCTCAGGGTTGCTCACATTGAGCGTCATGACCTCTGTCTTCTTTAGGTTGATGTTCAAGCCCACCTGCTGACTATACTTATTAAGTCTATCCGTTTTTTCCTGGATGTGTTGATGTGAATGTGCTAGCAGTGCAATGAGATCGGCTTGGTACCTATTTATTAAGTGTTATATCAGGTGTATTAATAGCTATGTATTTATTTTATTTCTCGCTATTCTTTAAGAAATAAAATAACTCCTTTCCACTAAAAACACAGAATAGGCCACTTCTGCCTAATCTAAAAGGTTTCTTTATAGGCACTAGAAAAAGGAGCGTTCTGATTGGCTATTATATTTGGACTTTTTATCCTAGATTGAGCGCGGAAAATATTACGTGGTTATTCGAATGCGTGATGTGAAACAGACGTCATTTCACGACATAGCCTCCCAATTCAAAAGCGTAAACCCGCTGTTGGAGCTTCTTCTCTGGATTCATAATCACAACATTCGTCCAATCTTGGAGTTACTCTGCTTTAGTGTTATCCTGGTTTCCTGCAGGTTTGTCAATTCAAGTAGGCACTACTCAAGAAATTTGCCTCAGACCTCTGCAATCCATGTATCTATTGCAGGTTGTGTAAATAAACAGCCCCAGGTGCTACTGCCTGTCACATGCTGATTATCAATCAATATTCACCATTACTCTTCTCTGAGTCTGTTCATGACATGTCCAGAGGTTTTAGATCTTCCTCAAGGTTCCAATATTTATGAGGAGGAAATCTATAAAATCGGTGATAGCTGAGTTATGTAAGTGATCCAGTAATTTCCTTATCCTCCTGGTTAAAACACTCGGAGTAAATTCCAATCCAAAAGCAACACATGAAACCAATGTGCCTCTCCGATGTGATCACAGCCATCAATTGGTCTGAGCTCAGGCTTGAATGGAATTTGGCAATACCCTTTACTAATATTCGCTAATGGCTCTTTCACTTTCCTGCAATTCAGGTAGAGTCCATTTTCACTAGCTGTTTTCTCCTATGGCCCGATTATTTTCATTACTTGGGGATTGTACCTTGCTACACTGGTCACAAGAATGTATATACTGAGCAATGTCCTCAGCTACTCCTGGCCAGTAGAATGTCACAGATGTCCGTTGACAAGTGGTACCAATCTTCTTATGTCCACCATCTGGTACAACATGTGCTTGTTCCATAGCCTTTTCCCTATACCTCAATGGCAGTACTAACTGTCCATATCCTTTGGGTCCTGCTCCAGCTTTCCTGTAAAGCAGTCCCTCCTTTAAATAAAATTGTCCTTTCTTATGGGTGTTATGGCAGTTTGGCAATTTGCCAAAGCAAGGTTTTAATGTTTTATCTTTGGCCTGGGCCTTTCCCATCTGTTTGGGATGAATATTTAGTGGTGGTTCCTCCTCCTTCATAGGGCTTAACCTGGTCTGGAGCGGTGCCATGATCACAGGTTTCCTTGGGTTCCCTAAGAACACATATTTCTTTCCTAACACCAGCGGGTAATTAGGATCATCACACTCTGCTGCACTGATCACTCCTTCCACATATCTAGTTTTGACATTTATCTTGGCTACGGGAAGTGTCATGGTGGCTGTATCCTTTAATGCCCCTTGTATCTCCACTTTTCCTGTGGTATACTGCTCAGGGTGCACCAGGGTTGCACTCACAACTGAGTCATATTCCAATCCTGAATCGTAAAGGCACTTGACTTTCCTACCATTACATACTACTTCTTCACAGATGGGGGGATGATGGTTATCTATCTGACTGTCTGTCAGTTTCTTCCTTCCCTTCTCCACAGTTATCATGCATGCAGCGTGATATGGAGGAACTTTCCTACCACATTCGGTTGTATGGTGGTTGCTTATACGGCACATTTTGCACCACTTATCACTTTGGCGGCAGGATCTTTTGTCCTGTACCTGAGGGTTTTTGTCTCTATGATCAAATCCAGGCCTGTCATAAGTTTGTTTGAATCTATGTGGGTGATCATTATTATTATACTCATCTTGGTCTTGTGGGATTCTATTACTTTCTCCTTGTTTCTTCTTAACTCCAGCTACTTCCTTCTGAGCTGCTTGATATCTCTCAGCAACTGTGAGAATCTCCCCCTACCTCTCTGCACCCTGTTTCATGAGAAATTTTCTCATGTCTGGAGGCATGGACTCTCTTAACTGCTCCATCATGACCATTTCTTTTAGGTCCTGGGTTTTCCCCAGAGCAGTCCATTTCTCCACGTAGGTTTCCAATCTCGCAGAGAATTGGTGGTAAGTCTCTCCAGATAGCAGCTTGGTAGTTCTAAATTTCTTTCTATAAAATTCTGCATTCTTTTCATATCTCACTAACAAGGCTTGTTTTAAGAGTTCATAATCTTCTTGGTCTTCCCTACTTAATTTGGAGAAAACTTCATAAGAGGTTCCTCTCAGCTCTTGTAATAATTTTTATTATCCATTTCTCCTTTTCTAGGCCATAGTTTTAGCTAGTCTCTCATATCTATTTAAAAATGATTCAATATCATCTTCCTTCTCCACAAATGGATCTAAATGGAAGTTCATGGCTGAATGTGAGGCACCCTGACTTACACTAGCATCAGAGGTAGTTGGGCTACTTCCATTGCCTGTAACATGTCCTTGAAGTTCCAGCTCTTTTAGCCTCAACTCATGTTCTCTTTGCAAACGTTTTTCCTCCGCCTCCATTTGCAATCGTTTTTCCTCTCTTTCCGCAGCCTGCCTTCTCTCTTCAGCCTCTATGTGCAATCTCTTTTCTTCCATTTGCCTAGCCTCCCTATCAGATTCTAATTTCCTAGCCTCCCTATCAGCCTCCAATTGTAACCTTTTAGCTTCTTTATCAGCTTGTAATTGTAATGTTCTCTCTGTTTCTAACCTCTTATCTTCTCTGTCTATAAATTTATCACATTCAGTAGTAACATACTGAATAAGAGCGTCCCCACTCATGCCCAGATCTTTTGCCGACTGCACTGTAGCAGACCTAAATTTGGCCAAGTCTGCCATTTTCTTTCAATAGGATACAAATTATTAACAACTATGGTATTACCAACCGTAAATACAAACTAAATTAATTATATCCACTGACAGCTCATCCAGTCACCACAATTTGATTAATTTTCTTTATAGACTTTCTTTGTCTATTATTACTGTTACTATTATTATCTACAGTAAAGGCCCCAGGGTACAAATGGAAAAATCCCGGACTGGACCCCAATATGTGGCGAGAGGTTTGGATGTTATGAAGTTAAGTTATCCTGGACAAATAGGTGTATCAGATGATACCAGGATAGTGCCAGATAAGAGACTGGTCTTATAAGCAATACCCCCTTCTCTGAAAAGAGCAAGGGTGTATAGACATCAAAGTGAGGTCAAGCTATGTAAGTTCCCAGAGCAGATGATGATGTAGTACACTGAGTCCCTAACTGCTACCTCTCCTGATCCCACCAAGATTAATGATTACTTGTTTTGTTTTATTTGGCTAATTATCTAGGGGTAATTTAAATTATAATAAGTAATAAATTCCAATACAGAACTTAAACTTTAATAAAATTATCAAGTAAGACTGTATGAAATTATGTACAATTTATTTGTCCCGACCTGTAATATCTTTTCCGGTCAGGAAAACTCAAAAGAACTGTAATGGTATTTACAAATCAAAATAAATAAACTGGAAAGACTCTTTCCTTATGAATAAAAGTGATTAAAGTCCTACTAAGTTCACTCTCTGTCTATCTTACTATTAATTTCACTGTTCCTAACTTGTAGAAGTTGCACTAGTTATTAAGCGTCCTTGTATTCATCATAAAGGGTATACTAGTTTATAAGTGTGAAAATTTGGTGAATATCTGGATGTTGCTGTGCAGTGGCCCCTATGGGTCACTTATCTTTAGATGCTGCTGATCTTCACTCAACAAGTCAGGACCACACGACTTGCAGCTCCTAGATGAAAAATGCTTGGTCTAGCTCTTAATATATGCAGAGCTCTCGTCACCCACAGACTTTCTCACGAGTGAATGCAGCTAAGTGGTAATGTCGAGACAGAACCTGGAATAAAGGATAACCACATTCCATATAGGTATCTTATTCAGCCCACACACACACATACAACACCACATCTTACCCTTTTCTCAGTTATTGTGCTAACAGGTTGCACTGGGCATATAACTTCTTTTCCTACAGCCAATTCCATGTGATTATTCTTTTTCTGTACTTATTCTATGATAGAGTCCTTAGCCCATGATTGGCTTCCATGCCATAATTTGGTTGAGTACACCATGGTAAGTGACTACTTAACTCTTTCAGTCCCAAGCAAAAAAGTTGGTTTGGCCCAAGCAAAAATGGCCACCCCGGTGCATTTTTAAATAAATATCTCAAAACAAAAACCCGTTCACTCTTAAACACATGCGGTATTTAAAAGAATGTACTTGCAGTCGGAAATGACGTTTTGGGTGGTTTGTGTGTAGTTATAATTAGAAATAGTCTCAAACAGAGGCACATATACTAAACGCTTTATAAAGTTGATTGGGCCAAGCGCGTCTAACCCCTGAGGATATATAAAGTCGATTGGGACTGAAAGAGTTAATTACGTCATGACAACAATTCCTATACACTTATCTCATGTGCGTGAACAATGTGTAACTCCAGAAGAAAATACTCATTCAAATCCCCTAACCGACTTATAGTCGCACTTGTGCCATATTTCCAAATATTATACACATTTTTTTCATTTCGGGCCTGTCGTCTTTAAAACTACACACGTTTACAATCGGGTCAGTATGGCAGTACACCTAAGTCCTGTAGTTTCACTTTTCTACACAGCACTGCATACATAATCAGGTACACACAGGTTAATAATTAACAAAATATACAAATATATATATCTTTCTTACCCTCAAGCAATAATACTCAAGCTGAGACTGGCCTCAATGGGAATCTAGCTCTGCTAACAGGTCAGAACGGCAAAGGACTTGATATGCACAGTCCGCTAGATTTTTCTACAGCTTGGTTTGAATTTCAAAAAATAGTGGCGGCTTTCTAAGTTCCCGTTTCTATATATAGAGCTACATCCGACCAATCGGAGCCCAGTCCAAAATTATTTTTAAGAATTAAAATATAGGCATATTTCAGCCGGCTCGTATAAAGTGATTTAGTTTAAATATTTTATATTACAGTTATTTTTGGACCGATTTCTATTTTTTAAAATGATAATTAAACGGCCAATTTATCTCTCTCTCTCTCTCTCTCTCTCTCTCTCTATATATATATATATATATATATATATATATATATATATATATATATATATATATATATATATATATATATATATATTTGTTAGCTATTTCCTTGCATTTCAATCTAGGTAATTTTCAATTAATTATATCGGGTATTACCCTGATATGAAAATCTCACTAAAATCAATGTTTCGCTTTAATTAACTTACTTTTATGAGATCGGCTTGGTACCTATTTATTAAGTGATATATCAGGTGTATTAATAGCTATGTATTTATTTTATTTCTCGCTATTCTTTAAGAAATAAAATAACTCCTTCCCACTAAAAACACAGAATAGGCCACTTCTGCCTAATCTAAAAGGTTTCTTTATAGACACTAGAAAAAGGAGCGTTCTGATTGGCTATTATATTTGGACCTTTTATCCTAGATTGAGCGCGGAAAATATGACCGTGGTTATTCGAATACGTGATGTGAAACAGACGTCATTTCACGACACCTACTTGTATTTCGCCATAGACTATGCCTTTAACCATGATTCGTATAGATGTCAATAAACTGTCCTGTGATGTGGACCCATTTTGTTAACTATGCCATTCCTCCACTTGATTTGATGGCCTGTCGTGTGATGGCACTCACCACATTCGTTACATGCAGCACGATTCTACGCATTACAAGAACAAATATACTACACAGTCTTCCTGTCACAAATATGAACAGTAACACATGGCTAATGCCTTCCGCCAAGATGTCTACCCAGACAGATTATCTGTAACAATCACCAGGGATTGTTTCACAAAAAACGATAAACGCATCTACCCTCTGTGTAATCTGCTAGACAAACAGACACCGACGTCGGCAATCCAGACAGACAATCTTGGGTTCTTTTCATGTCGATCGGACGAGGCCGTGTAGTTATCAGCTTTTCACCTGTGGTCAAAGGTTGGACCGACGCGTTTCAAAATATGGTCAGACTGAGAGAATAGATAAGCGTATGACCTGGTATTATCGCATTTACCTTGCGGAACGTAAACAGTTCTGCGTGTAAAGCAGATATGTCCGTAGGGGAGTAGAGGGTAAGACCCTACTAGATCCAGCAAAGAGCAAAATAATGAATGAAAAGGCATGATTTATTCCAAGCGATTGGTGAGAAAAAGGAAGAAAAAGAAATGATACTGCCATAGGGCTGAATGTGTGAGAGATCTCTCAAAAGAGCACGATCAGACGTTCTGTGACAAATAATACAATGTGTCAATTCTATATATGGCATACTATAATGCAGAAAAAAATCGGAATAATAACTTTTTCTAAAACCATTCCTGCATTACTGTGATCCTAAACGGGACAAAGATTAATACTAGTATCACTTGCCGTTTTATTGGTTTTTATTGTTCATAGTCCTTTCACGTTTCGAGTTTTTTTCCGTTGGCAAAGTCCCTTTCTGCTCCGATTTAGACATCTTAGCTATATATGATGATATGAAACTCTTTACAAAGCGATACAACAGGAAGCAATCTGATCATCAGAAGCAGTCCCCCGTCCGACAAGTGTTTTGGCCCGATTACTCCTTTACACTCTAAGGGGGGCGGGCCAACTTGGGTCATGACTCCCAAGCGTCTCAGCCTCCTGTTGTCTTGTATCGAAAATGAACCCATTTCACTTATGGTAGCAACTTTAAAATCCACAACTCCTCCAGCCGTGGAGGCAATTGTGAAAGTAACAAAGAGAAGACAAATTATTCTGTTCGTTCCGTCGCACATCACCACTAAGAAAAAATACTGACACGCCTGCGCGAAGCCGACGAGTCTAGCCGCTGCGCGATAGATGGAATTCTGTTCCTGACACCCCTTGTAATATACACCGCCTGTCGCCACTCAGTCACAGCCCGTTCACTAGTATACCAAAAAACGCAGCGTATTGCGGACTTAGAAAAATTCCTGGTGTTTTCTGAACCGCAGCGTTTATTGTCACGATTTCCATTGCCCATTGCGGTTGTCCCACAGCCAGCATGATGCCTTTTCGGCAGTTTCACTAAGCCTCTTCATTGCCCTTGTTCTCGATTGTCCCCTCAGCCCCAACAGTTTCAATAAATCATACACTGATGCAGCCACAAGCCCTCTTGCGCCCACTTCAACAGCCATGACCCTTGCAGTGAACCCATCATGTCTCAGATCTGCGGCCAGATCATTATACTTGGCCACTTTGTACGAATGTTGCTTGTCTAATTTGGATTCAAATGGCACGGTCAGTTCAATCAGTATGACCTGAAGCGTTGCTGAAGAATGAAGCACTATATCCGGCCGTCTCCGCGATTTTCTGATACTCTCTGGACATGCCCCTCGTTCAGGAAGGTCTACCGCCATCTCCCAGTCGTTTGCACAGTCAAGAAGAGATGGTAAACTGCTACTAGGTTTACTTGGTTTGGGGTGTGCTGACTTTCCTGCCCTCAGAAAGTATGTATTTGCGGTGCTCGGTCTGAGTTTGCTATTCGCCTTCATCCTTGCCAGATCTATTGTCGCAGCAAGCTCATTTAGCACTTTGTTATGGCGCAAAGTGTATCGCCCTTGCCCTAATGACACCTTACACGCTGAGAGCACGTTTTCAAGTGTCTGCCTCCCCTGGCACAGGTGGCACTGCTCATCCTCCGACTTTCCCCATTTCACAAGGTTGGTGGCCGATGGCAGCAGGTCATACATTGATCTAACAACGAAGCTGAGCCTAAGAGGTGCCATATGCCATATATCATTCCATGTCTAGGACCTCTGCAGGGCTCCTTCCCATGTAGTCCATTGGCCTTGTTGGACCTGCTGCACTGCTTTTTGCAACCTCTTATCATTCTCAGCTCCTCGTATCTCCTGAACTACCATGTCTCTGCGCTCCCTGCTTGATGCCTTGGACCGCCAGCGTATGTCTCCATGACCAAATCCCCGTCTATTCGTTTGAGTGTATTCGATTACCTCCCTCAGTTTGAGTGACTCTTGGGCAGCATCAACAGCTTCTTCCACTCTCCACTTCCTTCCCGTTTTCAGTGTGGGCTGAATGGACTTAACTACGTCATCAGCTGACTCGCGTAGCATCATTGCAAGCCTTGCCTTTCCAACTTTGTACTCTTCAACAACTGACTTGAAAGGAAGCAGAAGTTTTGACTTTTTGCAGTACAGTGCTACATCTGACAGTCCTGGTGGTACCCCTAGCCATTTTCTCATGAATTTGTTGACCTTTTGCTCTATAGCTTCCACTGTACTTGTGCTTATACTGCCTTCGAGTCTTTTTTAATAACCCTGCCAAACGTTTTAACAGGTTCTTCAATGACAGTAGGGATTCTTTGGTTGGAAACCATGAATATCACCTCTGCTATCTTCCCTTTCCTGACTGATAGGCTTCTCGACTTCTTGGGTTTAAAGCTCATTCTGCACCAGCTGACTAGTTCATCCAGGCGTGCTAACATCCTCTGGGCCTGATGTTCATCTGATGTCAGAATTGTTGTGTCATCCATGAATGCTTTGAGCGGTGGCATGTGACACATTCCACCGAGCTTTGGACCTATGACCATTCCTTCAGCCGCATTGAGGATTACCTGCATAGCCATCACGAATAGTATCGGAGAGATGGTACATCCCATCGTAATTCCAACTTCAAGACCAATCCACTTCGTTGTGTACTCTCTGGCTGAAAATCTGACAGCAAACCCTGCGAAATACAGCTTCAGCATTGCGGCAATCTCTTGTGCAACAAGATAAATTTCCAGGGCCTGCCACAACATTTGGTGTAGAACGGATCCATAAGCATTCGCTAGATCCAACCAGATCACATGGAGGTTTGTTCTGTCAGACTTTGCCTTTTGGATTGCTTCCCAGATCATTGTGGCTTGCTCTAGACATCCTGGTGTACCTGGGATACCTCCTTTCTGAATGGTAGTGTCAATATACCCATTTGCCAGGAGGTATGTAGAGAGTCTTTTCGCCATTACTGAGAAGAATATCTTCCCTTCTACATTGAGTAGTGAGATTGGCCTGAACTGACTGATGTCTGTGAAATTTTGCTCCTTTGGGATGTAAACCCCGTTCGCCTTTCTCCATTCCTTGCTTACAAGCTGGGTTTTCCACGCATTCTTCAGTAAACGGAGCAGTCGTTTGAGCACCTCAGGGCATCTCTTATACACCACATATGGAACACCATTAGGACCTGGAGCTGACTTGCACCGAGCTTTCTGGATGTTTAGCGTACCCGACCGTTGCTGCTCAAACAATTCTTTGTCAAACTTGAATGGCTCCCTGAAGAATCTTTCCCTATCCCTTCTAGTCTTCCTTCTCTTCCTGCACAACCTTTCTGCTCTACAAAGAGCATTATGTTGGCCTTTCAGGTGCTCCCAAACCTGTCGTAACCCTTCCTTCTCTGTGGCAACTGCGTTCTTGAACAGTTTGCGGGCATGCTTCTTCTGTTTCCTGATTTCTTCTTTTTTAATTTGTCTTCTACTTTTCCGCGGTGGGTTACGTTCCCTTGCCTCCCTCACTCCGAACACTTTGTGACAGTGCAGATATATTATGTCGCCGAAGATTTCCAGCTTCTTCTCCAAAGTTATCTGCTTCAGGCTGTTAACCAACTCTTTTGCCAAGGCTTCGTCCAGCTGTTCCCAAAGCCCTTTTGCACTGGCAGGTGGAAATTTGATTGCATCTCTCTTCCCGTCCAAGAAGTGTGTGAGATCATCATCAGGCAGATCAACTTGAATGTACTCAGCACTGTGGGATGACTCCTGGCTGCGTTCTTCTAACGTTTTATCCGTCGAGACAGAGCGCTGTTGATCTCCCCGTGATGACCTCCCACACCCCTTTTTCGTTCTGTGGATTCTCATTCCTCTCTGAGTAGAGAATTCCCTACCACAGGCACATGGAAATTCCAGTCGTTGTTCAGAGCTGGAAGTCCGTGTAACGGGTCTGGTCGATTCCAATGAGGCGCCTGTGGATTCATCATTCTCCTACGCCCTTTCGGTGAATCCTGGGGGCATCTATCTTTTTTGGGTCCTGTAGCAATTGAATACAGCTTACGGGGTGCTAACCCGGTCAGCCGGTTTCTAGTCTTTCCCAGTGTCATCTGTCTTTCCAGAAGTCAATCGGTCTTTTCCCGATCGTCACTGGTTTGACCATGCAACTATGATAGGAAACCTTTTACAGAGCGATACATTAGGAAGCAATATTAAGTGGTTTGCTTTCTAATGAAAATGGAGTCCGATAAGTTACCACTATGATCATAGAACAGTAGATGCCCTGGTCTCACAGCACAGAGATGATCAACAGTCTGATGGATAGACAACACCACAGACATTTTACAGCAAATTCTCTACACTTGATTCAAGAACGCAAACTTCAGCTTTCCGCTACGCGACATCGCACGAGTGGAACAACAAAGTAAAAAGTAAGTTAATAACTTACTGGACACTTGCAGAAAGCAACTATGGAGGGGTGGATTTATGGCCGGCTATTTTATCCCTTCACATTGTCGCTGCCTTTGGTCTTAGCTGTAGTTCTATTGAATGACTCAATCAAGCAATCAATCAATCAATCAATCAATACCCTTTAGCTGTCCGAGGAGCATTGGCCTTCAACAAACACATGCCAAGTCATTCTGTTCTGTCATCCGCTTAAGTTCTTTAATATTTTCCTCATCATTTTCACCTCTGTATCTATTTCTCTTCTCCGTGTGTTTCGTGGTCTACCTCTGCTTCTCTTTCCCTGTGGATTCCAGAACAAGGACTGCCTTGTAATGTTAACAACAGGTTTCCTAATTGTGTGTCGCCAGTGTCTTCTTCTCATCTCTTGTTCCACTGGCACTTGTCTGGTTCTTGTCATCAATTCCACATTTGTGACTTTATCATACCATTTCAGTCCTTCTATTCTACGCAAGCACCCATTTATAAAAGTATGTAGCTTTTTGGTTGTTGTTTTTGTTGTTCTCCATGTCTCAGAGCCGTACAATAGGACTGATTTGACATTTGAGTTGAAGATTCTTATTTTCGTGTTGAACTTGATTTCTCTTGTAATCCATATGTTTCCCAATGTAATGAAATGCTACAGCGTTGCTGGACGCATAATGGACGCAAAATGACTGCTACATTTAGTCGTAAAGAATAAAGACAAAGTACGGAGAAACCTAACCATCTTAATGAGAAGAAACACATACAAGAGAGAACGAACGAATACTTTTTTCAAACTGTTGAGAATTGGGAATGCAGGCAGGTCTAATATTCTGCCCTTCCTGTCTCTCACTGTTATACTAAATTCGTTTATTCTGATATGCATTTTACAAATTAATTTCAAGTAATGGAACTTTGTAAAGTTACATTAACAGCATACTCACATTCAGAGTATCAAATTATAATGAAAAAGGAAACAGTGTTGAAAAGTATACAAATCATAATTGAAACTGTGACAAAATGGACGAGCTCTTCACGGTCTTTGTTTCACTTCGTCGGTATCGCTACATTTGTGGTACTGACTTTTATTTGTGTGCTTTTAAAAGTACCAATTTCTTCTCTCTATCGGCTAAGGAGCAGGTAGTTTGTATGTTCAAACATTTGTGACAGTCCTTGCAGATAATGTTTATCCCAGACTGCGAGAAGTAACTAAATAAGATGTGCGCCGGCGTGTTTAGATTAAACTGCTGATATGCGACTCGGTTGGTAACCCAGCTGGACAAGCACAGAGTTTGCGTATTCATACGACATTTAACGAGATTACTGTCTGTGTGACACATGTGTGATACATGTGAATTCCCCGACCTGTCTGTAAGTTTGTACAATGGGTGGGTTTGAAGAAAAAAATCGAAAAAAGGTGATTCGTCTTACGAGGACAAAAGACAAAGAAAGTAGTCTACGTTACGGCCACAAGGCCTTCGTCAGGAAAAGAAAGAAAGTGAAGGCTAGATAGGAGACATAAGAACTTAAAGAAATATAAAAATAAATAAAAATAAAACCTAGGCACTTCCCTGAAGGCGAAGCATCGCTGAAAAGGAAGTGACTTCTGACCCCGGATGTACACAATACATGCTAAGAAACTAAAAACTTTTTAGTTTTTAGTTTTTTAGTATGTATTGTGTACATCCGGGGTCAGAAGTCACTTCCTTTTCAGCCATGCTTCGCCTTCAGGGAAGTGCCTAGGTTTTATTTTTATTTATTTTTATTTTTATATTTCTTTAAGTTCTTATGTCTCCTATCTAGCCTTCACTTTCTTTCTTTTCCTGACGAAGGCCTTGTGGCCGTAACGTAGACTACTTTCTTTGTCTTTTGTCCTCGTAAGACGAATCACCTTTTTTCGATTTTTTTTTCAAACCCACCTATTGTACTCCACGTCTTACCGCAGTTCCCCTCAACTTCCTTAAGTTTGTACACAAGGGCATCGGACATTATACTCCCATATATGGGAGACGTGACTTTTGCAAAATTTTCCCGTGTCGGAAAAATGTTGAAAGTACCACACCTGACTTGTTTGAATATGATTGGAGCGTTAATTTAACTCCATAACTAATAACGATTGGGTAGATAGGAATATATCAACAAGCCTGTAGCCAAGATTAGCGTAAGTAGTGCATTTTTCATTCTTTGTTTTATTATATATATATATATATATATATATATATATATATATATATATATATATATATATATATATATATATATATATATATATATATATATATATATATATATATATATATATACATATACATATAATATATATATATATATATATATATATATATATATATATATATATATATATATATATATATATATATATATATATATATATATATATATATATATATATATATATATACGAGGGGCGGTCGAAAAGTTTTGCACTTTAGTATGAAGGAGTCAAGGCACGTACCTGGAAATTGGTGTGAACTTCAGTCCTTCTCTCTGTATTCACCCCGCAAGGCAATGCACTTCTCCCATTTCTTCTTCACCTTCCTGATGCCTTGATTGTAGAACTCCTCCGTCTGGGCCTGGAACCATGTCTCCAGTTCAGTAATCAAGTCCTGGTCGTTAGAAAAACGACGTCCATGAAGCGGATTCTTCATGTTTGGAAACAGGAAGAAGTCATTCTGTGCCAAGTCCAGTGAGTATGGTGGATGGGGCATGATTTCATACCCGCACTGCTGGGCAAGGACGATGGAGCCATGAGCTGCATGAGCCGGTGCATTGTCCTGAAGCAGACGAACGCCTCTGGACAGCATCCCGCGTCTTCATTTCTTCTCGTAACCTCTGGAGAAGGCTTTGGTAGTACGTGGAGTTGATAGTACTGCCACGAGGAAGGTAGTCGGTGAGTATTACCCCGCGGCAGTTCCAAAAGAATGTGAGCATGACCTTTCTCGCAGAGGGTACCGTCTTTGCCTTCTTTGGTGGTGGCGAACAGGAATATTTCCATTGTTTGCTCTGGTTTTTAGTCTCGGGGTCATAGAAATGCACCCAACATTCTTCCACAGTAACCAGTCTACGAAAAAAAATCATCTTCGTCAGCATTGCAAATGTCCAACATCTGTGCGGATGTTTCGGCTCGATGCTCCTTTTGGAATGGCGTGAGAAGGCGGGGAACCCACCTGGCGGACACCTTTGACATGTGAAGCTGCTCATGCAAAATCTTCAATGTGGTCCCATGACTTAGTCCCAACTCAGCCATGATTTCCTCGACGGTTATGTGCCTGTCTGAGAGGACTAGGGCCTCCTCTCTTGCAACGTTGCTTGCATCATCTGCAATTGACGGCCTGCCGCTCCTTGGTTCAACTTGAACGCTGCTGTGTCCCGTTTGAAAGTGACTTTTGGAACGCTTTACAGTGTCATACGAAGGGCAGACATCCTTATAAACGGCAAACATCTCATCATGAATTTGCTTTGCGGATTTGCCCTGCAGGTGCAGGAATTTAATTACGCAACGAGCCCCCGTTTTGTCCATGACACCGCTTCATACACAACTAAACAAGTTTCCCGCCAATTTCTCTTTCACACGGCACCCCGCGCGCGCCATGTACGCGCGGGAAATGTAAACCTATAGTGTGTCTTTACAACTTAGCGCTTTCTTAGTAAAGTGCAAAACTTTTCGACCACCCCTCGTATATATATATGATATATATATATATATGTATATATATATATATATTATATATATATATATATATTACACTGTGAATTTCAATGTGTGAAACTCGCTATTGGATGTCAAAGTCATTTGAGGCTGGCAACCTCCGCATATAGAATGATGATTCATGAATCACCACTGCACGGGATGGTGATTGTTGTATTGATAGTTTCGTAAAGAAAACTAAAAGCATAAAGTAGTTCCAGGTTCCCTATGGAGCAGGGAGGGAAAGATGAAAGAAATTAAGTATATTCGAAGTACAATACTTTCATTTTCAAAGCAGTGTAAATGTCCATATAAACATATTCACTTCAAAATGAATGTAAGTTTTCAAGCTTTACACCAGTGTAAATGTACATCTGAAAATATTCATTTTAAATTAATAGAAGTTTCAAACTTTTCCATAAGTGTAAATATAAATGAAACATAAATTAATTTATATTGTGAACACATTTCAAACAGTGGAGATGTAAATGTAAAACATATTATAGCTGTACGTTTGACCTTTTTTTTATTTAAATGTAATGTAAAGCTAACGCTATTCAGTTTAAATGTAAAGAAAGTTTTATTCCCAGGGATTAAATTTAATTCTCATCGAGTGTAGATTGTGTCATGGGATGGGATAATAGAAGAGGGGGCACATAACTATGTGTCGGAAAACGCCATGCTCAGTAGAGCGTTTCGGTTCTATTTCTATTACCAGTTATTGGTTTTACCAGTAGAAAGTACTATCTCTGGAACCAAGTGAAGGTAGAAGTAGACTGACGTTGTGCGAGACGTCATTATAAGACAGACACAGACGCAGCTTCTCCGTTACTCCTTGGCATTCTGGGAACATGCAGCACCAGAACTTTAACCAGAGACGAGTGCGATGAGAGTGAAAAGAACCATACCATAAGGAGGATTAGAATCATCATTGGCAGCTAAGTTAACCCATATGTTGCCACTTGAATCTATTATAAAAAATCAATCACCCGAGTGATGAAAACTTTATTTTGTAACTAACTATTATTCCTTTCTTTTAAACGGTTAAACTTAAAGTGATTATTAAAAATTGTTATTTTTAATTATACCAATTTAACGTCGATTCAATCATTTTAAATGTACTACATGTCTGTCTCAGTAAAAATTACTTCACACACTCTAAACAGAGCTATATTATAATAATAATATATCCACTGATTAACTCAGGGGTCGGGGCTTAACGAGCTAGAATAAACCATTGCTTATATTCTTCATAAAAGGTGTTGGCAGATTACAGAATTAACGTGCTCAGCAACGGTCAGCAATGTTTTCGCTTATCTGAATATCTTGTGAAGACTCCCATGTGATAGAAGCTTTACTACTCTTCTATCTACATTTCTGCCAAGAGTAATCTCGTGTAAAGATAGACTCAATTGAAGAATAAAATAGATACTCATGAGTTTTGGCCACTATTGTACCACTACTGCAAAGCAGGGGAGGCAATACAGTCACAGAAACCTACATACTATATTATACACTTATTTCGAAACATAATCAGATTAGAGAAGGCATGTAATTGTCACTTAAAACCATTCGAATAGTGTACAGTTGTGTGAATTGGGTCTGGTCGTGTTTTTTCGATCAAATGGAAGATTGTTCCAAAGATGAGCAGCAGAGTAAGCTAAGATTTTCTTAAATAAGTAGAGCTTCGACACTTGTAATTTGTTTATGTGTTGACTGCGTCTTTCATTGTATTTGAAAAAATGGGCCTCAAAAACGTTGGAGTGTGCTGTGACGAGATTTTGTGAACGAATTTGGCTTTGTTGAAAAAGAAGCGCTTTCTTGGGGGGAATATTTTTTGTTTTTATATTTGTATAAATCTACGCATTGTGTTTGCCAATTGTCAGAAACTAGACTCACTGCACGCTTTTATAGTGAATGGAGTCTCTTTGTGTTGGACATGGAGCAACCATCTTTGATTGTGGAGCAATAGTCTAATTGTGTTTGTATTTGAGATATGTAAAACAATTTTCTTGCTTCTCCATCTAGAAAATGTTTGATTTTGGCTAACTGGTAACCTTTCTGTGCCGTGTTCTTGGTCAGTATATGCACATATGAGTTCTAACTTAGATGCTGGTCAACGACTAGACCTAGAGTTTAATAATCATTCACGTTTTCAATCAGTGAGGTGCAAATGTTCAACTGACGTGTTGTTTTCTCTGAGTTTTGTAATTTTTGTCTAGTTGATAATAACATTCATTGTGTTTTACTGATATTTATTTGCATTCTGGTTTTTTTTTTTTTGCTTCAGTTAATCAGATTATCAATATCATATTGTAACGCGAACGAGAGAAAGAGAGAGCGAGAATAAATAAAAGAGAATTTTTTTTAACGCAAGAGAGACCGAGAGTAAACTGCTAGTTAGAAGTGAGGCCAGTAGTGAAAAAAGATTATGACAGAACTCAATAAACGAGATGTACCTGAAGAAGGTCACTTCAGACAAAAGAATGCCGATTTCACTGACAAACATCATTTTTCTTTCTTATATAAGAATAAGTGTTCTTAGGTCAGTTTTTTGCGCTGATTTCATATTTGAAATCCGTTTATCTCTATCACATCGGGTTCTTAAGATATTTGTGAATAAATCTATTTTTGGGAAACCGTTATTTGCTCTGTTTCATTTTTACTATATAACTTATTAAAAAGCATAAGTCGATGCCTTTGGGAGTGCCAGTAATATGGCGTGAACCGACAAATCACTCTACTGATTGTTACTTCTGCTTGACAAATATCCATGGTTTCACTTTTAAAACTAGAAAGTCTGTGGTTTATCCAAACAATGAATCGGTTTCGAAACCAATGCCTCATGATCCAATCACGTGTCCGATCCCAGTTCAACCAGAACAATATCCGTTGGACGTGAATGAACCATCAGAAAGTGATAGTTTACCTGCTTTGGAAACTAATTCTGACTCGGATTATATACCGGTCAATGATGGTGTTCACTTAATTAACCATTCAGAGCTTTCAGATCTAATACGTGATCTCGCTCTTATCCAAAGGACAAGCGGAATTACTCGGTTTGCGACTAAAAGAATGGAGTCTTTTAGCGTCCAGTACTCCGATATCTAAATTTCATCATAGACACAGAAAACTTGTTCAATACTTTGAGATGGATGATGACATTTGCTATTGCAAAGATGTAAACGGTCTAATGTTGTGCACCTCGGTCATGAGCACATAGTCAACGAATGGCGACTTTTCAACAACTCTTCTAAGACTAGTCTCAAAGCCGTGTTATTGCAAAACGGAAATTTATTTTCATCAATTCCAGTCGCATACTCTGTTCATATGAAAGAAACTTATGACACGGGCATGCAGACTGGGTATACTAAATTTTGTTGCTTCCTATGTGAATGGGACAGCCGCAACAGACAGGAACATTATGCAAGAAAGGTGTGGCCTATCAGGGATCGTACGAAGCTTGGGCATAAAAATGTAATACACGAGCCACTAGTTAACAAGGACAGCATCATTTTACCACCGTTACATATAAAGTTGGGCTCATGAAGAATTTCGTAAAAGCGTTAGATAAAACGAGCATAGCTTTCACTTATCTTCGAGAAAAGTTTCCGCAAGTTAGCGATGCAAAGATAAAGGAAGGTATCTTTGTAGGACCTCAGATTAGGAAAGTTATTGCAGACAAACAATTCGAGAACTTGTTACATGGAAGTGAACTTCGCGCATGGATGGCATTCAAATCAATCGTCGATAACTTTCTAGGAAATCACAAATCTGTCGACTATGTGCATATTGTTAAGAAGTGCATAGATGCATACAGAATTATGGGCTGTAACATGTCCCTCAAAATCCATTTGCTCGATTCGCATCTTGACTTTTTCCCTGACAACCTTAGCGAAGTCAGCGATGAACATGGAGAACGATTCCATCAAGATATTGCCGTAATGGAGTCACGTTATCAAGGACGGTGGAGTGTGACCATTGCTTGCCGATTACACTGACAAACAACATTTTTCTTTCTTATATACGAATAAGTGTTCTTAATTTTACCGATCGTGTTCACCAGAAAAACTTTACACCATTACTAAAGAAAGTATATGAACTTTATTTCGATTCGAAAGTTGATGATGCAAATAAATCTTGGAAGCCAAATGCAGTTTGTTCGACTTGTGCAAATACATTGGCAGGTTGGTTACGAAAATCGCCGAAGCATAAGTCGATGCCTTTTGGAGTGCCAGTAATATGGCGTGAACCGACAAATCACGCTACTGATTGTTACTTCTGCTTGACAAATATCCATGGTTTCACTTTTAAAACTAGAAAGTCTGTGGTTTATCCAAATATTGAATCGGTTTCGAAACCAGTGCCTCATGATCCAATCACGTGTCTGATCCCAGTTCCACCAGAACAATATCCGTTGGACGTGAATGAACCATCAGAAAGTGATAGTTTACCTGCTTTAGAAACTAATTCTGACTCGGATTATATACCGGTGAATGATGGTGTTCACTTAATTAACCATTCAGAAGTTTCAGATCTAATACGTGATCTCGCTCTTACCAAAGGACAAGCGGAATTACTCGGTTCGCGACTCAAAGAATGGAATCTTTTAGCGCCCAATACTCCGATATCTAAATTTCGTCATAGACACAGAGAACTTGTTCAATACTTTGAGATGGATGATGAAATTTGCTATTGCAAAGATGTAAACGGTCTAATAGTGCACCTCGGTCATGAGCACATAGTCAACGAATGGCGACTTTTCATCGACTCTTCCAAGACTAGTCTAAAAGCCGTGTTATTGCATAACGGAAATTTATTTTCATCAATTCCAGTCGCCTACTGATAAGTCCAAATTTAAGCAAGGGCAGTAATCGTTATGAGTCTCGGATGTACAATAGATTATAATGATTATCCCACTTGAACAGCTGTTGTCTGGCTGTTAATTTATTAAAAAAATATATGAGTGTATCGCATTCGAATCGTCGAGATTCAGAATGCTTGTCACGGTAGCGGAGTTCCACGTGAGTTAAGTGTTCTAAGCTATTTTTGAGCTGTGAGCGAAAGTTCTCGGAAAGTTAGCCCCAGGCAACCACCGTCCTTTTCAGGACGAACGAGGAAGAAGAAGAAAAGAAGAAGCCCCAGGCTTTTGTGATTGGCTGGGGTGTTCTAGGGAAGAATGTTTTTGGTGTCAGTGTGTACCGGGCGAATGCACTGGAGAGATGTAAAGTGTTTTTCAATGTGTGCCAGTGTACATGCATTTATGCTGAGATATATTATGTGTGATTATCCCAGATGAGATGTATTAGCTAAGGAGATGTTTCTTAGGCCTTTGAGTATACAGGCCAGTGTTTAAAGATTATGTACATTTTTGAAGAGTTTGTGTCCTGGGCGTGACTGGAGAAATCAGCCCAGTGTTTTCGAGGGAAGCCTATACACGGCTTGATGTGTCGACTTATATTATGAGGCCTATTATTTATCAGCAGTCTTCTAGATGGATTAAAGACACTGCTTGATGTGTCGACTTATATTATGAGGCCTATTATTTATCAGCAGTCTTCTAGATGGATTAAAGACACTGCTTGATGTGTCGACTTATATTATGAGGCCTATTATTTATCAGCAGTCTTCTAGATGGATTAAAGACACTGCTTGATGTGTCGACTTATGTTATGAGGCCTATTATTTATCAGCAGTCTTCTGGATGGATTAAACTGCGTTGAGACGTCATATATTGGTGAGGCCTATTATTTATCAGCAGTCTTCTAGATGGATTAAAGACACTGCTTGATGTGTCGACTTATGTTATGAGGCCTATTATTTATCAGCAGTCTTCTGGATGAATAAAACTGTCGTTATCAGTGGTGGTTTCCAGTTCAAGTTGGATCGAACCCACGACATTTATAATAAGGGCCTGTGTGGCGTGATATAATATATAGCAACCTTGGTATTCGACTACTCTATGGTTAGCAATTGTACACTTCATCTGCAACAGTGGATGCAACATCGTTTTGCAACAAATACTGATTGTTACAGTGGCGGCAATCAATAAGCCTAGCGGCAACAGTCGTGGCCAAAACTTTCGGACGTGATCCCACGTCATCTGCGTTATGTGAGTTTCTTCTATGCTGTGTGGTGCATTTAAGAATCCATCATCATCACCAACTACGTGTGCAATAGTAGTTGTTTTCAAACCTACGTGGTGTGATACCTACTATAAAAGACTTTCCCCAAAACAGACGTTAACATAACTAGGCGGTAACATATCTGATGGAGTGCAGCTTATTAATACTCATCTACATAGAGGACTATAACATATCTAACATTTCCATTGCCAAGATATGCTTCACGATTCAGTTCTGTTTTTGAATTGAAGTTTTCAAGTGAGCTGTGCCAGTATTTTGGTGGCGCAATTACAGAAGTTTACCATCATAGTAAACAAGAGATGTCAAGTACTTCCTTTCAAGTGGATTATCAACGAGATTGACAGACTGTGTACCCCTACAGTTACAGAGGGAATTCAAGCTGATGTGCAGTCATTCTACATGGGTGCCTCAAGTAGATGATTGGCAGTAATACAGTTCCTGTTTACCTGTGCGGTTTACGAGCACACATACCGTAGCGAAGACAAAGGACCTGAAGTGAGAAGTGTTAAGCTGCGGTGACCTTAAGCGGTGAACTGTTTTCTTCAGCAGACTTTGTGATGTTCAGCATTTTGGACGGGCGTACTTCCCTTTATTGAAGATAAGTGGTTTATATTGTGAAAACTGTGCCATTTTATCTTGTGTCAACAAGTCTTCCTATATATATTGTGCACTATTTGTTGTAATGAATATTTCATGTTAAATATTTTATGTTTCATGTCTACTTATGAAGCATTCTTTAAGATTTGGTTAGTAAGTGTCAATTCTGTGACAATTCCGGTTTAAGATTACAAACCTTACCGAAGTTTAGATTACTAGTTGTCTCTTGGGACAAGTAAATGTATAGTTGTGAAGTAACGATATCGTTTGTTCTGTAGTACCTTGTCTTTGTAACCGTGATTCCTATTGTCTATATAATATGTTAGTTGTTGGTAACTTATTGTAAGACTTTAGTGCTTAACTGTTTAAGGCTATTTCACATAATATTGACATCACTCAAATTGATATAAAGTTATCCCTCATATTGGTATATTTTACAAAGGTTCTATGCACAAGGACTTATGCTACTATGGTATACAATGATTAACTTATATTTGCAATTACTTTAAAGGATATCTAGCTTTATAAGCTGAAAAGATAATTATCTAAACTTTAAGAGATACAAGCTTAGGATAATTATAAGTGGTTAGTACATATATTGAATTGTGTAAGTAGTAAATTCATAAAAATGCTTAGCATAGACTTTAATTACTTGCTGGAGGATATGCTCCAGGAAGGTATAGATGAGGACGGATTGCAAGGTCCAGAACTAGAAACATTTGTGATAGATTATTATTTGTGTACTGTGTCAAATTACTTAAGGGATTTTGCGGAGGACAACTTTCATTTCGAGAATCAATCAATAATGGCTAGAGATATATCGGATTTACTGCTTAAGGACCTTCGTGTATTTGTGTACAGGCATACCAATTATAAACACGATTATATAATGAAGAGTATTCACAATGTAATTTATAATGATATTCCTGAGGATCAGAATAAGGAGCGAATAGAAGACTTCAAGCCAAGTGCACTACAGGAAAGGGCAAATTTCCTAGAAAATATTGCTAAAGAGAGCGAATTACAGAAAACAGTATCGAGGCTTACAAATGATTTAAAGGAATCAAACGCAGAACTTACTAGAGTGAAAGCAGCGTTAGATTCTGCATTGAGCAAAATCAAAGATTTGGAAATTCAAGTGGATTTTAAATATGGTGAAGTTAGTAATCTCGAGCAACAACTTCAGGAAAAGAAAGAGAGGTGTGGCAAATTAGAAGCTGAGACAATTGACCGTGATAGGTCTTATACAGAGACGCTTCTTGATTTATTGAGTAGAGTAAATTCTTGTATTGAAGAAGAGATGTATACTGTATTTCCGGATGAAGTTGAGGAGCTAATGAATAATGAGAATAATGAAATTGAAACACAGCAGTTAAGAGTAGATAAAGGAAATGATGAAAAAGAGACATTGGAAGAGTTAATAATGGAGGAAAATAAATTAGCTAAGATTGAGAAATCACTGGCGGAAGAAAGATGTAGAGTTTTGACATTCGATGACGTAATTAAGAAACAAAGTGAACAGATTTCACTTAAAAATATTGAAATTACGGAATTAAGGGAAAGAGTGGACGGTTTGGTTGATATAATTTTAGGTAGAAAAATGCTGTCTACTGTCAATGTTGAAAAAGTTAGACAGAAAGACGGTTATCAACACGTCTTAAAAACGTCGAGTCAGCAACAGACACTCGATGCCAATACTAACATCAAACGTGGTGAGCGGAAATCCTTGCGTGGCAGATATAACTTTCATCGTACTAGTGACTATTCTAGTAATATTAATAATTCCTGGCGACAGGCCAACAGGGTTAATTCTACTGTGATACTTGATTCTGTACATCACAGTAAAGACAAGGATAATTGTCATGTCAATGTTCAAGAAACTAACATTGTATCTAAAGTTAGAAAGCCTCATAAAAACATAATAAGGGACGAGACTAGTAGGACTGGTGCCCAAAGTAATACTCAATATGTTAGTAATCATAAGGATTTTATTATTCCTATTACTGATTCAGAGGTTAAGCACGCTGTCACCGAAAAGAAGAAAAACAATCATGACAGGAAAGATAATACAGATTTTAAACATTATCAAGGGAGATCAGCAAATTGTAATCTGTCTTCTCCAAGAAACCAGAAACAGTTTAACAGATCTAAATATTTTGGTTCTGAGGATTTTGAGAAGTATGGTAAAAATGATTACAGGAAAGATTATCAATTTTACGATAATAAGTCTAGAAATCAACATAACCAATCTGGCAGATATTTTTATCAAAAGAGAAATAATAATGACAACTATGTTAACTTTTCTCAACAAAGGCCTAAAGTTATTGATAAACAAGGTAATAATAATAAAAAGGGTGTCTCTAATACAACTGCTTGTTCTGCTTGTGGTTTTGAGAGAGTATCTCGCTGTTATGAGGGTAGCAAATTTTTTTCAGCATCCAATAGCGACGACCTTGAGCTACGATCATTTTCTGCCCCATAAGCCTCCTGTGGTGTTTTCACGTATCAAGGGAAGGCTTGTTGATCGGTAAAAGGGCTACAGGTTCATACAAGCCACAGTTTTAGGTAAATGTAACGTTAATTTCCGTTTTACATCGTTAACTCGGACTGTGAATTAAAATAGAATTTTTTCATTTGTATATTTTCACAGCGACAGCTTTGCAATGAAAGTCTATGTTCCGGTGTTACATTAACAGAGAGAGTAAGGTATGCCACCTTGTATCCATGTGGAACCAAGTGAAACCGGATAGCAAGTTGACTCTGAATTGTATGCGGTTATCTTGCCAATCTATTACGACGATAGAATTATTGCCTGATGCAACTATTAATTTCATATTATTCTTAACTATTGTGTTATGACGAATATTGTGTGTATTATTATCGCAGTAAGGTGTAAGATATTATTTGCGAGTGACTTGTCTCTGTAACTTTTTGATGAAAGCAGTGGACTATAGTATTTACGCACGCTAGTCAGAAGACTATGCTCATTTGGTCAATTCATGGTTGACATTTATGCTCTGTCGTGAGCTTAGCGCTACGAGAGCTGATACATCAAACATTGATGTGTTTTTGCAGAGTTGATTATTAGGACTGTTTTATATGCATGATGAGTTTGTCAGCCCAATGCACAACCTCATTAGTTAGGTATTGTGCAGTAGTCATCTTTAGAGAGTCACTGTACTCCCTAAATTTAGAATTTTTTCTTGTGTTTTGATGTCATGTTTATTTACGTATTAGCATTCTAAGACATTATGTAGTAACCATTATATTGTGGAAAATAATTTTGGAAATATAGTTTGATTATATCAGAGTTAATTTTGTATTGCAAGTTGAGAACATATTCTGAAACATTGGTTTCTGAGGTTTTTCGAAACAATAACACATGTGAGCTTAAAATAATGTGATTTTTTTGTTCTTGCAATTTAGACATGTATCATTTTCCAGCAGATTGTTTTGATTTTGTGTCTGCTTAGGTATAAAGATTTTTGTATGTCACACATTTTTGTTAATCTAATTACATTGTTGGTATATTAATATAAGGTGAAGCTAAAAAAATAAATTTTAAAATACCATTTTTATTTAACTTAGCGTCATGAAATATTTTTGTTTTTTACTTTTTGGAAAATGTTTTCTAAGATTGTAACATTTTTTCGGTGCCCTGCGCTTAACTGTGCGCTAGAGGTAGTAATGATTCGTTTTTTACTTAACGCTTCATGGTGCGTTAGTTGGAGTTTATTTATACGGCATTATTTTTTGTGTATAATGTCTATGATAGTTCATTGGTACTTATGTATAAGTTGGATAACGGAATTAAGGTTAGATTATGCTCGGTTATCTACAGCTTTCTTTTGTGGTTGTTAGATATACACGTACATTGTCTTTGTGTCCTATACTTTTTGTCATCATTATATGTATTTATATAATACGTTTTGATCAAATGGTTATTACGATGTATTAATCCATCGTTCTCTGCAGACATATCTATGTTTTTCTTTTGTCTGTCCTGATTATTCTTCATTTTAGTCCATTTCTTCTACTGACTTTTCGGTAGCGGTTCATATGTGCATTATACTTTCATGTTGCATTTATATGTCACTTGATACTATTTGTATTCTTATTCATCCTACTATACTGATACTTGAATCATGTATATTGTTAGGTTAATTCTATGTGTATGGACATAACTTTGTTGAAAGCAGATTATTTTGGTAGACTTAGCTGATTATTTTGTATGCTTTGTTTTCTGCTTTACTAATAATGCTGATATTTTTTGGATGATATATAGTATTTGGACTTAACAGGTTGATTAATTTTCCTGATTAGAACTTAATCACCCATTTATTTTTTGGCTCAGTAATGTTTTCAAAAAAAAATGATGTTATCATTTTTTTCCCCGGAGGTTGGTGTAAACTGATAAGTCCAAATTTAAGCAAGGGCAGTAATCGTTATGAGTCTCGGATGTACAATAGATTATAATGATTATCCCACTTGAACAGCTGTTGTCTGGCTGTTAATTTATTAAAAAAATATATGAGTGTATCGCATTCGAATCGTCGAGATTCAGAATGCTTGTCACGGTGGCGGAGTTCCACGTGAGTTAAGTGTTCTAAGCTATTTTTGAGCTGTGAGCGAAAGTTCTCGGAAAGTTAGCCCCAGGCTTTTGTGATTGGCTGGGGTGTTCTAGGGAAGAATGTTTTTAGTGTCGGTGTGTACCGGGCGAATGCACTGGAGAGATGTAAAGTGTTTTTCAATGTGTGCCAGTGTACATGCATTTATGCTGAGATATATTATGTGTGATTATGCCAGATGAGATGTATTAGCTAAGGAGATGTTTCTTAGGCCTTTGAGAATACAGGCCAGTGTTTAAAGATTATGTACATTTTTGAAGAGTTTGTGTCCTGGGCGTGACTGGAGAAATCAGCCCAGTGTTTTCGAGGGAAGCCTATACACGGCTTGATGTGTCGACTTATATTCTTATATTATGAGGCCTATTATATATCAGCAGTCTTCTAGATGGATTAAAGACACTGCTTGATGTGTCGACTTATATTATGAGGCCTATTATTTATCAGCAGTCTTCTAGATGGATTAAAGACACTGCTTGATGTGTCGACTTATATTATGAGGCCTATTATTTATCAGCAGTCTTCTAGATGGATTAAAGACACTGCTTGATGTGTCGACTTATGTTATGAGGCCTATTATTTATCAGCAGTCTTCTGGATGGATTAAACTGCGTTGAGACGTCATATATTGGTGAGGCCTATTATTTATCAGCAGTCTTCTAGATGGATTAAAGACACTGCTTGATGTGTCGACTTATGTTATGAGGCCTATTATTTATCAGCAGTCTTCTGGATGGATTAAACTGCGTTGAGACGTCATATATTGGTGAGGCCTATTATTTATCAGCAGTCTTCTAGATGGATTAAAGACACTGCTTGATGTGTCGACTTATATTATGAGGCCTATTATTTATCAGCAGTCTTCTAGATGGATTAAAGACAGTGCTTGATATGTCGACTTATATTACGAGGCCAAGGTTTGGACCGGCCGTATTATGATTAACTGCAGTACAGCGATTTTGTGGAGCTGTTAGGAAGCTGTTAAACTGCGCTGAGACGTCAAATATTACAGGCCTATTATTTACTAGTACTGCGATTCCCCAGCAGTCTTATGGATGAATTAAAGAGCGCTGAGACGTCAAATATTACAGGCCTATTATTTACTAGTACTGCAATGGTCAGCAGTCGTATGTACATGAATTAAAGAGCGCTGAGACGTCATATATATTTGAGGCCTATAACTATTGGCACTGCGTTTGCCAGTAGTTCTTCTTGATGGATTATTGTTATTATATAATGTGGATCCTTCTTTTGGTATGCTATTATGACCTGTGTAACATGCTGTATTTTGTCTACGTTATCGTGACCGTGGTGTAAATAAACTGTTCATTGACTGTCACAAGGCGTTCAACCCTCCATGACTCGTACGTGAGCTATCGTGGCGTGAGTGACTGTTTCTACACACCCTTCACATATCATACACGGTAACAGCACAGCAGTACACACATGGATAATTAGCCTATATAGCGTATGCAATGAAGAAACTGTTACCTCTGCAGTGGTGAATATTCATGAACAAACTGTATGCAACAGATTGAATGAATAGCAGCTTGTATCAATTAGGATATGGAATGGTGATGGAACAATCATACTTTATCAGTGCAAGGAATAAAGTTTACTTTATCACCTACTCTGTTCATTTGAAAGAAACTTATGACAATATGGCTATACTTTTGGCGACAAAGACAGCATAATTTTACCATCATTACATATAAAGTTGGGGCTCGTGAAGAATTTCGTAAAAGCGTTAGATAAAACGAGCATAACTTTCACTTATCTTCGAGAAAAGTTTCCGCAAGTTAGCGATGCAAAGATAAAGGAAGATATCTTTGTAGGACCTCAGATTAGGAAAGTTATTGCAGACAAACAATTCGAGAACTTGTTACATGGTAGTGAACTTCGCGCATGGATGGCATTCTAATCAATCGTCGATAACTTTCTGGGAAATCACAAATCTGTCGACTATGTGCATATTGTTGAGCAGTGCATAGATGCATACAGAATTATGGGGTGTAACATGTCCCTCAAAATCCATTTGCTCGATTCGCATCTTGACTTTTTCCCTGACAACCTTAGCGAAGTCAGCGATGAACATGGAGAACGATTCCATCAAGATATCGCCGTAATGGAGTCACGTTATCAAGGACGGTGGAGTGTGACCATGCTTGCCGATTATTGTTGGATGCTTCATCGTGATGTACCACATGCCATTCACCGACGAAAGTCGACTGCAAAGAAATTCAAGCCTACATAAGTGTTATACTTCTTGTACGAATGATGTTGTAATAATGTATGCGTTGTTAAAAAACTTCAATTGCGTATTTCTAGAGATCCCGACTGTGGTAAAGTGGGATGTTATAAATTTTTATAGGGGACTTAGTGTACTGACTGAGATCAGCTGTGAAGGTATCTGTACCTAATAAGTGTAGTGTATTACAGATGACCTTACTTGCTACCACATATTTATACCTCAGTCAGAATTATTCTGGAATATTGTGATGACTACGTTGAATGTCTAGGGTATGTATATGATGAAGTGTAAGTCACAACAATAACAGACAGATAAACAATTTAATTTATTCCACCACACTTGACAACAGTTTGACACTCACATACAGATAACACTCTATGAGACTATCTTAAATGAGTCACTGGTAAAATTTTCAAATATCAATATGTATTAAGTACTTTTCATTAATATATATGTCCTGATTCAACTACAAAGTGAACCAGGAATCACAATCAATTTTAATTACAATTTATATGTACATAATTTATCAATATGAATCTTGTAGTGACATATTTTATTAATATTATCTTATGTGTGTCAGTTGTGTAGTAGTAATATGAGGTAATACTGGTTTTGTTTTTTCAAGCTATGTTGTTATTTGTCATCATGACTTCAAGTGTTTGTTTCTGTTGGAACTAGTATTGGAGATGTTCTCAGTTCCTGGCATTAAAACAATAATTTCCCCTCTAATTTTTATACAATGTCAGTTTAAGATGGGGTTACATAATGTTGAGCTCCGCTGGCCACATAGGCTTATCTTTCGTGATGTCGGCAGGAAAAGACTCCTCTGCTCGATTGCTCCCCTGTGTTTGGGAGACACCTCACTGTTTGCTATATGGACCAAGAAGTATGCTGTCCGACTCTGGATTCAGCAAAGCTCTGACCAGGTGCTGCTCAATAACTTTTGGACCACGGTCCCTGAAACAAGAAGGTTGTACCTCCTACTTCATAACTAGTTTATAATCTATTTACAGACTGAACACATTTCATAACAAACACTGAGTTCAGAGCGGTAGGCCAACTGTCAGCTTCATCTGAAATAATTTACACCAGTATATTCCTCCCTAATGGTTACTACGCCTCTGCAATTCCAGCATTATTTCTTTCTAGTCAATATGCTAGGTGTCAGTGTACTGTTTGGCAATTCCATGCAGTTTTACTTTCCTCCGACACCTTCTGTTCAGGTTGGAGCCCTATATAGGCTTTACCTCATGTTCGCTACTGAACCACACATATATACAGACATAAATTATCAATTTACATTCAATTTTCATTAAAAGATATCAAATATTTCAAGCTTACCACAATTCATGGAAATAATACAGAATTACGTTGACTGGCACTGAATATAGCACAATTTCGATCTGCCGATGTCCCAGGCTTTTATTTAGAAAAATATGCACTGGCGCTCAACGCACTGGTTCTGTAGTAAGTTTATTTGAACATGTGGTGCTGACCTGACGCCTCTAATTGACTATATTGGCAGGTCTAACCAATCGTGCCATGTTTACCCAATCGTTTGAAAAAAAGTACTCCTACTCCCGTTTCCCCTAACAACAAAGAAGTAGTATTTATAGCCCGACTAATCGTGTTTAGTCTTACATTTCTTGCGCTCCAATCAAATCAGATTTAACATGGAGACCCATTTCCCGTACAATGGTGGGGTGAAAATCTGCCACTGAGCGATTCTGATTTGGGTGTTGTCTGACATCCCTCACTATTTCTTTTGGCTATAATTTGGTAATTCCTAGACTATTTGCGTAACGTTTAACATAATTTTTGTCAGCAAGTCCTAAGGAACCCAAATATACAAATTTAAAGGAGCTAAGTGGCTGCGTTCAAAATATGCACTTTCTTCTACCTCCTGTTTACTTCGAATACGATGTGGTGTCTGGGTACTGTAATGTTTTCAAACGTAAACCAGTATAATGTCATGTTTCCTAATAAGAATTTTCAGGTTTTTTAAAAACTAACTCTCGTATGGGTAGTGTTTTTTTATCACTGTCCATTTGAAAAAAGCTAGTGCTTGTGGCCTTACACGCGTGATGGTAGTAATTGAATAGCGAGACGCGTGTTTAGTGTTGCATGCGTCCCGGCTTTCAGCCTCTCCCTTTCTTTCTATCTTTAGTCCATCTGTCTTTCGTTTTTTGGTAACGTTGTGTATCAAATGACATGAATGGAATTTTAAATCTAGGTCAACTTGCGTATCTCAAGGTTTTTCTTAGAAATGCAGCACATGTTTTATCGTAGAAAGCGGGTATTGAAGCAGTAGGCTTTTACTATCAACGTGAAACGTTACAATTTGTAGACGAATTAGAAAACAAGGGGGATTTCGAGTACAGGATGTTGTAATACTGTATGCGGTTGTTAAAAAACTTCAATTGCGTATTTCTAGAGATCCCGACCTGATAGAGAAAAACGGTTTGCAGATTTAAAAACAGCGCATTAAAATGGACCAGAAAAACATAGAATGTTAGAGAAAGAAAAAAAAATTGTTTGTGTTAGTCAGTGTTTTCAAATCGTGTTCTTACAGGCACCCCATAAGGTGGATAAGACGTTCAAGATAGATCCTGACGTTTAGCACTAGAAGAACAAGATTTGATTGCTGTGACATGATGTTCATACCAACAGGGTGGTCAGGGTCATTGAAGTGGATCTCTACAGGTGTAGAAGCCATCCGAGAGACGTCGTAAATGTATCGGCATTATCAGTACCTAAGTCGTTTAATCGTTTGGCCAGTAAAAGTTATTCTGCAACGTTTCCATGTAATGGTGTAAATAACATTACTTGGGATTGCATGCAAAGCCAATTGTGATGGTAAACTTGGCTTTAAATAATGCCACTTTACGTGTTTCGGAGGAATACTGTCACGTTTTGCATTATGTCTAGTTATATATTTGGGTGGCCGCCACACTCAATAACAGACTACTGTGAAACCTGGAGTTCTCTGAAGTAATTATCGCGTCTATAGGACACCTTGGAGTCACTGAACACTTCCTGTATCACTGAATTGGATTGGAGAAGAGGTTGGGAGCGGCAAATGATCTATGAAACAGTAGGACTTTATGGATGTAAGGTCACGATTAACTTGTATCCGATGGAGTTTTTTGGCAGAGGTTAAAAGCCTCTTGACGAGAGATAGGGAGTCTCCAAGACTAATTCTGGATCAAGTTCTCAAATCTTTCATACAGTATATTCTCCCTATCTTTCCTCTTGATTCTTTTCCCATTCATTCAATACCTTTCCTTTGATTTTACTCAATGACCACACGTTTTCAAACAATACCATTTAATTCGTTGTCTGGTCCAGAAATCAGTACAATAGTTTTAAGTGCAACCATAATATTGAGGGAATTAAAATCGTGAATTTCAATTGGTTCGTGCTGTTTAGGAAGAGCATAAGAAAGTGATGATAATTTTGCTTATAAAATAAAGTAAAACAAGTTATCTAGAAATTGCACAGTCAATGCAATACCGCTGTGATTTTGACAAAGAGATTTTCAAAATTTACCGAAAGAGTAATGCTGCCCTTTGCCGATAGGTTTGATTATTTTTCAAACGACAAGGAATTACGTTACATCTATGATTTTACAATGATATTCTGAGTTCGTCAAGTATATATTAGCATGCTTTCACGTAATCATTGTCATTATGATAAGATCATATATAAATTACTTTTCGCAGGTAAAACGTCTCGTTACGTCACGGAGAGTCTTTCTTCTCATCGTTTTTGTCTTCATCATTCTCATCTCAAGTGCAGCTCCGATTTACATTGTCAACAGGTTGGGCATGAAATTTTTCACTACCAGAAACAAAACTCTTCTAGGCCTAGTCTACACCAGTGACAGAGAGAGAGTTGAAGTGGTATCCTACGCACTTAACTTTGTAGTTATTCCTTATACTGCCTTCATTATTATAATTATTTGCACGGTTACTCTGGTAATTAAGTTAAGGAATAAAACAAAATGGCGAAAGACGTCTTCAGCTGCGTCACAAGTAGACAACGTAACAGCCAGAAATCAGAAGGTATCTAAAATGGTCGTCATGATTTCAACACTGTTTATCGCCTGCTACGTCCCCATGAGCATTTTTTTTATGGCCATGTCGTTGGTTCCTGGACTTTCTCTTGACGGAGAATACAGAAACATGGCTCTATTAGTTGCAGGACTTGGCGTCGTTCTGGACTCAGTCAATTCGTCTATAAATATTATTATTTATTATCACATGAGTAGTAAATATAGACTCGTGTTCTGTAAACTATTTAGAATAGGTTACGTCGAAACCTGAAAATCAACTCTTCAGAACTGCACTGACCCCGGTATCTGAACTTTACTTACACAACCTTTAAGTCCGCATTGATTAATTTATATTCGTTCGGTACAACGCAAATCTTGTTGCCAAAAAAAAAAAAAAACCAATATATATAGAAAATGGGCCCTAAAAGTGTGCTCTATATTTGGTAGCACATATCTTTGTGAGACAACATTTTCTGCCATGAAGCATATCAAATCCAAGACCAGAAACAGATTAACTGACTCTGTATTATTCCATGTTCTCAGAATTGCTACGTCACAAATGGAAGTAGACTTCAAATCACTGGTGAAAAGTTTTGATAAGCCACACTCTTCACAATGAAATAACACACAAATGTATGTTTGAAATAAATAATTCATATTACAAATTACAAAACAAATTAAAACAACAGATTCATTATTTTTTTAAACAGTAATTTCAGTCCGAAGACTGGCATACATGTCTTGGCAGATGTGCAGCACAGTAGTTTTCCGTTGCTTTCTGTACGTGGTTCATTATATATGTAAAACTAAATCTCAGAACGTTATTTTTTAAGGATCTTATAGGTCTGGCTCTCTGGTGTTACCCTTTACCATAATCTTACACTCGGCCAACCTTAGCTTGGCCACCAATGGTATAGACCAGCGGTGGCCAAACTACGGCCCGCGGGCCAGATCCGGCCCGCCAACCTGTTTTGACCGGCCCGCCAACCTGTTTTTGGCCGGACTCTTATTGTTGATTGAAGCCACACTCTTCACAATGAAATAACACACAAATGTATGTTTGAAATAAATAATTACATGTCATATTACAAATTATAAAACAAATGAAAACAACAGATTCATTATATTTTTTTAAACAGTAATTTCAGTTCAAAGACTGGTATACATGTCTTGGCAGATGTGCAGTACAGTAGTTTGCCGTTGCTTTCTGCACATGGTTCATTATATATGTAAAACTAAATATCAGAACGTTATTTTTTAAGGATTTTATAGGTCTGGCCCTCGGGTGTTACCCTTTACCATAATCTGGCCCTCGGCCAACCTTAGCTTGGCCACCACTGGTATAGACGATAGTCCGCCATCAGAAACTATTTTTTGTGTGTTTTAAATAAAGTGTTGCCTCGTTTTCGTGAGGCGCGCTTCGTTCAACCGAGTCACATTGGTTCGGTGGTTATATTAGGGCTTATGAGAAACTATAAAACTATGACTAGAACAGAGACAAGAGTTATACAAAGAGCCAGATTTAAATCCGTTGAGCATCCAAAACCACGCGTAGAGCCAACATGACACAATTAACCTTAAACTTCTGTGAAATACAAGACAGAAACAATAATAGAAAGAAAAACATGTTTTAGGGATTAATTTTTATTGTCCTTATCATAAGAACTAAAAGCACAAATAGGTTATCCATACAGTGTATTGCATATATTAAAAGTTGATGCCCAGTTATCATTAAAAATTACTTATTATGCCTTTCACTAAAATTTACATTTTCGAACCGTTTAATTAATGATTAATAATACTTTAAAAACTTGAAATGTCCTTTAATTGTCTTTATGCTTTTAAGTCATAACTAACTGTTGATTTTCTTGGAAACATTTGTGACTTCCGTGACGTAAATTAATCTTGGAATAAAATATACGCTGTTAAGTTAAAGAGCTTAATGTAAAGCTAAGGAGAAATTTGGCTGTTTCTAGTTTTTTTTTTTTAATAACAAAACATTCTCTATAATATAGTTGTTTAAAAACACACATTTACAAAATTGGCTTACGACCTGTCACCCTCCCACGCCCTCGCCTTTCAAATAAGAAACAATCTGTATTCGCAGTTCATTTTTTCCCTTAATTTAATCGAGTAATATCTACCTTATTTCGCATTGTGTTCGTTATTATAAAAAAATTGGCTGGGCCAATACCGGTTGAAACTTGATAGATTACAATGTACCACGACAGGGAGCAGCATGCTACAATGAGACCAGCACCGAGATTTATGTGGAGTTACACATTTTTACGTCACATCATCATCTCATCTCATCTCAACCCATAACCCGTCATGGGTCGTAGGGGTGCCATGGTGGAAGCATCAGCAGACAGGGTCCTCCACTGCTCTCTATCCTCAGCAATGCGTACAAGTGTGGAAAAACGTCACATAACAGTGGTTAAAATTAATAATGGCACAACCAAGAACGAAATTTAAGTAAATGGTAGTAAAGGACACGTCACCTGAAAATTTTTTTTATAAAAGATTACATGAAATATTAAACCCTTTCCGACCGAATAAAATTTGCATGCCACTATTACCAGGTTGGAATATTTTTTGTCAAAAAATTCCCCAAAACGACACCTGCAAATATTCTACACACCAGAAAGAACTTACATAAGTAATAAGTGTTGTATCATTTTTTATTTATTTGGAATAGTGTCGGGACCTGAAATAAGAAAAAAAGTCTTTGTTAGATGACGTAATTCGGCGGTGGTAGAGGCTTGGTTGTAGCTGCGCCATTAACAAACAAGCAAATAAACATGCCGTGTCCTATCGAGACTGTGCATGGTCCCGGCTAACGGGTCTTCCCAGTTCAGAAGGGGCAGCGCTATGTGTCTGTCTAGATGACGTCCTTCGGCAGTAGTAGCGGCTCAGTTGTAGCTGCGCCATTACCAAACAGGAAAATAAACATGCCCTGTCCCATCGAGTCTGTGCGTGGTCCCGGTTGCCGGGTCTTCCCAGTTCAGGTGGGGCAGAGCTATGTGTCCGTTTGATGTCGTACTTCGTCAATGGTGGTGGCTCGGCTGTGGCTACACCTACGCCTTGAAATATCCGCTATGGTGACTGGCTGCTCTGCCGGATACCGCATACTTGTCTCGGAGATATAACCCCCTTTGCAGGGTAGAGAGCCATCAAACCTCGGAACATTGCACACACTCCAAAGTGGGACTGGTGCATTATGCTTCTGAGTCTAGAATGCTCTGTGGGGTTGCAAGAAAGCCCACCTTTGGCAGACATATGGAGGAGGTGGCTTCGCCACCACGCCACTATGCTGTCTGGCTGCTAATGCCACGGCCGGTGACTGATTGCTCATGTCAGTCTTGTCTCGGAGATATAACCCCCCTGCATGGGTAGAGAGCCATCAAACCTCTTGGTAACGCAAACACGCCAAAGTGGGCCTGGTGCAACATGCCGCTGAGTCTAGGATGCTTCCTTGGGGTTGAAACAAAGCCCACAAATCACCTCCCATAACTGGCTCAATGGTATGAGTGAATAACTCATCCCCTAAAGGGCAAAAGAGTACAATAACTCATGCCCAGGGATTCACATCAATCAATCAATCACATCAACGATATTTTGTCACAGTGTGGTACATTTTGAAACATTTCCCAGGATGCAAACCAGGTTTATGTAAACATGTTTCATAGTAGTACATTGTCTGACGCCTCTCACCTGGAGTTTTTCTGTCACTGCACACAGCACAGTCCTTTGTTTTTCTGCCAGGAAAAGCATCAATAAAGTGTTGACGCTTATCAAGGCGTTCTTCCACATCTAGTGTTGATGGACGACCCCGGCGACGAGAAGGCTGAGAAGCCCGCTGCTCTTGTTCAAATTGTAAAACAAGATTTTTGCGATACTTTATGTGATCCATTTTTGTCTATGGATGTATTTCTTTGAACAAAATATAGCTGTTCACGATAAAAAGGAATATAATCAATCCATTCTACAGAAAAATATTCTTTTACCACGCCACCCTCTTGCATTCCCATTCTCAAAATGACTCCTAATATAAAATCACTGTCATATATATTTATCTCATCACTTTCACTACCACTATTATCAGTCTCCTTTAGAAAAGTCACTACTTCGGAGGTAGTCATTCTCCAGGCACATTTGCATGTTGGTGCCATTGTTTCCTCCCCCTTACGTTCTACTATTCAGTTTACCACAAATAGTTCGTTTCCCCGTTTCACCGCACGAATTTGTGCCATAAAATAATGGTACAATGCCTCGGCTAACTGGGAAAGACAGACGACCGTAAAACCAGTTGTTTCGTCGTGTGTCTAACTGGGTAAGTGTTGCACCCCCGTAACTTTTGGTGAAAACCCGGGTCATCATGGCCGTAAACTTTTGTGAAACGTCATGGGGCTTCACTGATAACGTATTGGTTTGGTGGATACGGTAAGGTGTCTTATTGAATTATCTGCTAACGTTACTGTTGTGTTGTGGATCTGGTAATGTCTACAGTTGATACCTACATATACGCCACCCAGGCAAACACTGTAGAAGTCTACTGGTAAGCGATGCACAGGTTCTCGATACAAATAGACCACGCCCACTCCGGGGCTATTTCTCAATACGTGTTAAGTTCCCTGTCACACTTATAATATTGAGTGCGTGTGTTGGTTTAGTCGTTCACGCCACAGGTGCATACACACGAGTCATGAAGGGTTGTAAACGACTGGTAACATTTCATATGGGTTTATTCACGTCACAACACATTGATACGAAATAATAATAGAATACCGTTCACAGAACAACACAAGATATAAATTACCACATAAGTACTGCGCACTCGGCAGCTACAATGATATCATGATTCATGGCCTAAAGTACTCTTATTAAACTCAGCGCTATAAAGAATCCTCAATAACAATCCTCTCACAGGAGCTATCATGATTCATGGCCTAAAGTACTCTTATTAAACTCAGCGATATAAAGAATCCTCAATAACAATCCTCTCACAGGAGCTATCATGATTCATGGCCTAAAGTACTCTTATTAAACTCAGCGCTATAAAGAATCCTTAATAACAATCCTCTCACAGGAGCTATCATGATTCATGGCCTAAAGTACTCTTATTAAACTCAGCGCTATAAAGAATCCTCAATAACAATCCTCTCACAGGAGCTATCATGATTCATGGCCTAAAGTACTCTTATTAAACTCAGCGCTATAAAAGAATCCTCAATAACAATCCTCTCACAGGAGCTACCATGATTCATGGCCTAAAGTACTCTTATTAAACAAGACTCCTCACACAGGAGATAATGGCCTTTAAAGACTGCACACTGCAGTTATAAACATTTCCACAATCATCAAAAAACTGCAGTTTCATACTACGCTGTACCCACAGCGAAAAATCCGTCGACATTTTTAAATTCAGCACTGTACAGGCATTTCACACTTCCCAAAAAACACTGTCTTCCTACCCGGTCAAAACGCCCGGAACACTCTCCCTAGATAACACACTCGTCCCGCTCAAAAGCAGTCACGAGACTTTTTCACTGTTCACACAACACAAACAATTGAGGGCTAGCAGCGAGCTTCTCTCACCCAACTCAAAACAATACAGAATAAATATATCAGCGCTTTTCACGCTGTCTGTAATCTGTCTCTCGAAACTATCACGAGATACTCTCTAAATAATTCGATAGCTAACAAGCAACTAAGTACTATAACTCAAAATCTATTTCAACTACTAACATACTCCAGTTTACTTCCCCTTACACTAAAACTGTTCGTTACATCTTACCTCACCCCCAGAGAAAAAAATTGATTCTATCAATTTTTTGACAAATACATTCCCCAAAAAATTAAAAGGACAATGAATCTCTAACATATGTGTCTAAGAATTACCTTAAGTTCAGTCACAATAAGACATCTACAAAATATAAGCATTAAGTGAAATGTAAAAATAAAGTATCCAATGTAATCAATTAAGCATACCAAAAAATAATGCATTACAAAACCAAGTTAAGTAAATACAGCACAACTAAATAGGAAACAACCGATAGTACAAGAAAAGACAAGATCAAGCAAACGAAAAAAATGATCCGTAATAATGGTAAGTATGAAATTAGAATATGAGAAAAAAACAATAATATTACATTCAAACAATTTGTTATATGTAAAATAATTACAAATATCACAAGTAGCTACACTATATTAAGTTATACCATTAAAGTAACAATACATAGAATGAAAGTTTAAGAAGCGAAAGAAGAAGTATACAAGGAAAATGAAGTGAAACGTAAATAAAGCACGAAATGTACACCAAATATGAAACCATACTGAAAAGACAACAGAAAAGAAGGAATGGAATGAAGGATAATCAACAAAGACAGATAGAAAGCAAAAGGTATGAATATAGAGAACGTTGGTAAAAATATATACTAATAACAATTTAGATCAACAACGTATTTCAAAATACATACAAACACGATCCAAAAGCACAAAAGAAAATAACAAAGTATTCCTATACTAATACCACAAAAAATAGTTTATAACTAAACAAAACATAATCAGTAATTTAAACAAGTTATACAAGTTATACATAATCAACAATAAATTATCGACACCACACAAAAAAGTGATAGCATTGCTATAAGACCAACGCATAATCAAGCGCTAATACAACATAACATCCAAAAAACAAACAAAAAAACTTTCTTTAAAGAACTAACATTACTCTACATATCAAACATAGCACATAGTCAAACGCTAGGCATACACAAAAACAAAAATAAAAAATTACAATGTCTGGGAAAAAAAAAAAAAATATTTTCCAAAAAATACAGTACAAAAATATTTCGTAATGCTAAGTTACATAAAAATAGTATTTTAATTAAATTAATTCAAATCTATAATTAACAAATTAACAAAAAACTAGCTTTAGCAAAATGAGAGACATATAACAATTCCTGCATCTAAGCAAACACTACACAACACGTGTAAGTTTTTTTTTTTTTTAAATACGTCACAGAGAAACACATAGAAAAACACACTATTACCAAAATACAAGTTTGCAAATACATGAAAACAATGTAATGTATGTTAAGCAAATGCTTAAATCAGATCTCTAGATTTTCCAATCAAATAACAATATCAGCAACCGCTGTTAATTTTCTCTATACAGTTCAATTTAAACTTTTAAATATCTCCGGCTGACAATCACGTTCAGCTTAGCTATAGTGTTATTTAGTTATAAATTTATATCTATCTCCACCTGATATATTAAAAGTAATTATTGTAACATAACAACTAATGAGTATGTGCATAGGGCTGGCAAACTCATCATGTACCAAAACTATTCTACCCAACACATCTGTAAAACCAAAACCAAAAAAAAAACTGCAAGTTCTACACCAGAGTATAAAAAATAGGCATAAGTTTGTAACCAGTAAGGTTAAATATAAATCTGCTCATTGCATTCATGAATAGTAAACAACACGTCACTACCATCTAACACACTACATATTATCCAAAACACAATAGTATAAAAATAGCATCGAAATGAACTAATTTATAATTAAAACAGTCATACATATAAAAAAACAATAGACATCAAATGATGCGTAAAGATGATGATCATAATATAACAACCTATAATGATCTATGCAATAGAATACATTAACATCTACTGTCCTAATAAACAAACAAAACAAAAAGAATCAACCGCAAAAAAAAAAATAAAAAAAAACTGCAAGTTCTACACCAGAGTATAAAAAATAGGCATAAGTTTGTAACCAGTAAGGTTAAATATAAATCTGCTCATTGCATTCATGAATAGTAAACAACACGTCACTACCATCTAACACACTACATATTATCCAAAACACAATAGTATAAAAATAGCATCGAAATGAACTAATTTATAATTAAAACAGTCATACATATAAAAAAAACAATAGACATCAAATGATGCGTAAAGATGATGATCATAATATAACAACCTATAATGATCTATGCAATAGAATACATTAACATCTACTGTCCTAATAAACAAACAAAACAAAAAGAATCAACCGCAAAAAAAAAAAATCTCCATAGGTCTTGCCGACATCTCATAAACACTAGGGGTAAAACGTCGAATCATGGTTAGCACGCTGATATGTTTCTGCTTGAGCGGGAAAAACTCTCACTCGGGCACAATCTTGGCCTATATTCTTGTCGCTACCGTAAACAGCCGTTAACGTAAACAGGAGCGCTGACCCATATCAAGAAGTCGCCTCTGTTCAAAAAATACAAATGAAAATTCCATTTTAATGAATGGTGAAATTTACTACGAACAATGGAGAGGTTAAACAAACAATTACCCCGCACTGTGGTTCGTGTGGAAATCTGGTCACCCCACGATGTCATCGACTCTTCGTTTCAGTTCACAACAACGTGCTGCTCTTTCAAAATCAGAAACATAACAAGCAGTAGTATTTGTGACATCATTATCATTGCTACTTTGCTTAATAACAATGCTTCTAGGCTCATGTCGAGCAAAATTAGCATAATTGCACTTATTCGTCGTTTGATCAAAATATTTATCATCATTTCCTCTTTGTTTGAGACCATTATTATGTCTATAATCCCAGTCAGACTTGTTATGATTAACATTTCTACTCCGCACAAAAAATCTGTCAGAAAAAATTATTGCACGATTGAAAACTCTTCTTGTATTTGTCTGTACCATTATTTTTTCAAAATTCTGAGAATTAAACTGTTGAGATACATTAACTTGTCTCTTATCTCTCTGAGAAGGAAAATTATTATCATATGAATTTCCTTGGTACTTTCTAACCTTAGAAACATCTCTCCTACAAAAACTCTTTCCATTCTTTTCTTTGACAATATGCTTGTTTACAGTATCATCTGCAGATCTATAAGTATCTTTATCGTTACGCCTATAATGGGTTTCATCCTTGGAACCACTACTTATAACTTTATCCCTTGATATCATCTTCTGAGAACCTCCAAAATCAGTTACTCGTTTAATCTTAGGGCTTTTAGCTTGAAATCTATCAGGACTGACTGTTACCTTATCATTCTCTCTATTACACTTCCGCCAAGATTCGTTGCTATTGGAAGCAGAATCAAAAGACCTTCGAAAGTTATATTTTCCTCGAAAAGATATTTGTCTATCACATCTAATCTTTCTATCAGCACAGATTGTATAGGGCTGGATCTTTTTAACCTGTTGGCAAACAACTTTTTGTCTAGCATTGTCCACATTTACAGAAGACCATATTCCGCTGTTTAAAATAACATCGAGTAGACCCTGTACCCTCTTTGTACTTTCTGCAATTTCAACACTTTTTTGTGAAATTTCTTCACTTAATTTCCTATTTAATTTGTCAAATATCAAGACTTTACTTCTCTCCTCTGTTAACAATCTCTCAATTTTAATCATCTCCTCTCTCTCAGTCGTTAACTCTTCTAATTTGTCTTTCTCATCCTTTTCTTTATTTGCTCTAGTTTGACATGTTTCATTACCTAATTTCTCACATTTCTTATCCTGAACTTTTAATTTGTCATGTATGTCTTTCTTTTCTTTCAGTTGGCAACTGATAATATCATTATCCTCCAACACCTCATGAAGCATATTTATGTAAGTCTCTTCACGACCATTGCTCTCAATCTTTAATATGTCATACATTTCTTTTTTCTCTTGAACTTCCTGTCTGAGATTACCAACTTCGTCATCTTTGTCTTTCACCCGAATTTCCAACTCTTTGTTCTTGTTCAATGCTTCATCTAACGCCGCATGTACTTTAGTAAGTTCCGTGTTTGACTTATCTAACTCATTTGCGAGTTTAGAGACTGTTTCGTGTAGTTTACTCACTTCAGTAGTAACTTTTAAAACAATTGTCCCTTTCCCGTAGGGCACTCTGTTTGTTGACTTTTATTTGTTTTCTCACTTCCTAATTCCTTTTTCTGCTCATCAGGAATACCGTTGTGGATCACTTTGAATATTTTTTGCATTATCTGTCCGTGTTCAAGTTCAATATACTGTTGTAAAAACACACGAAGGTGCTGTAGCAAATCAATCAAATCCTTAGCCATTATTGAATTACAAAGAAGCTTAAAGTTATGTTGTTCAGCAAATAACTTTAAGGGATACTGACACATTAACCAACAAATCGTCCATGATCCATACTCCAAGTCTTGGACCACTCAATCCCTTTTCATCTCTACCTATTAACAATGCACTCTCCAACATAGGCCTTATATCTGCAGGATTATTATCAAAATCCATGGTGATTTAATCACTCAGTTAACTATATATCTATATCAATATAATTATTAATGTCGCAAGTTTATGTTTCAAGAAGTTCTGACAATTACCCTTCCATTTCACACAGTTCAGTATGTATACCAACAATATTATTCATAAACTTTGTATCATCAATTCCTTTTCAAAGAACCCTTATAGCATCATATGAGGGAAGTCATCCTATATCATACCTCCATCAATACTTAGCATCAATACTAAATCCTAATAATATGTCTATACAAAATTAGACAACAAAAACAACAGATTTCAACAGTATAGGAGATGCAAAGCACAGGAAGGCTCGTTGACATAGTTAAGGTGACACAGTTCATATCACAAACATAATCACTTATCTTGAATGAAAACTCTTCTGTTCCTTTCCGTTAACACCCTGGATATCACAAAGTTCAATGGTAAAACAATCGACAACAGAAAGGCATTGGAACTTGACACCTTTATTCCGCTCAGGTCCTCGATTTAGCACGCTACGTGCTAACACACCGCACAGGAAAGCAGGAAATGGGTCACCGTCTGTCAATTTCGTTGAAAGGAGGTACACCGCTCGTTCATACTGCCAGATGATTACTTGTACGGGTATACAGACGCCACTGTATATCATGACATCTCATAATCTTGAGTAATAAATTTCTTGACTTGCGAGTTGCGACTTGCGACTTGAGTTAACAGTTCCCAGTTTAACTGATACTGAATAAGTTTTCCTTGGGCCTGGATACAGCTCTCAAATGTGATGTCTGTCTTTCATATACTAACGCCACTCAGGCTACATGCTAACAGTTGTGAATTAATATCACGCGAATTTCGCGGGTATCTGATCCTATAAAACTAGCACACCACTGTTACACCCTCGTAATGTCGGTGAATCGTCATGGCCAATGACTGAAATGGCAGCACTGATAACGTATTGGTTTGGTGGATACGGTATGGTGTCTTATTGAATTATCTGCTAACGTTACTGTTGTGTTGTGGATCTGGTAATGTCTACAGTTGATACCTACATATACGCCACACAGGCAAACACTGTAGAAGTCTACTGGTAAGCGATGCACAGGTTCTCGATACAAATAGACCACGCCCACTCCGGGGCTATTTCTCAATACGTGTTAAGTTCCCTGTCACACTTATAATATTGAGTGCGTGTGTTGGTTTAGTCGTTCACGCCACAGGTGCATACACACGAGTCATGAAGGGTTGTAAACGACTGGTAACATTTCATATGGGTTTATTCACGTCACAACACATTGATACGAAATAATAATAGAATACCGTTCACAGCACAACACAAGATATAAATTACCACATAAGTACTGCGCACTCGGCAGCTACAATGATATCATGATTCATGGCCTAAAGTACTCTTATTAAACTCAGCGCTATAAAGAATCCTCAATAACAATCCTCTCACAGGAGCTATCATGATTCATGGCCTAAAGTACTCTTATTAAACTCAGCGCTATAAAGAATCCTCAATAACAATCCTCTCACAGGAGCTATCATGATTCATGGCCTAAAGTACTCTTATTAAACTCAGCGCTATAAAGAATCCTCAATAACAATCCTCTCACAGGAGCTATCATGATTCATGGCCTAAAGTACTCTTATTAAACTCAGCGCTATAAAGAATCCTCAATAACAATCCTCTCACAGGAGCTATCATGATTCATGGCCTAAAGTACTCTTATTAAACTCAGCGCTATAAAAGAATCCTCAATAACAATCCTCTCACAGGAGCTATCATGATTCATGGCCTAAAGTACTCTTATTAAACAAGACTCCTCACACAGGAGATAATGGCCTTTAAAGACTGCACACTGCAGTTATAAACATTTCCACAATCATCAAAAAACTGCAGTTTCATACTACGCTGTACCCACAGCGAAAAATCCGTCGACATTTTTAAATTCAGCACTGTACAGGCATTTCACACTTCCCAAAAACACTGTCTTCCTACCCGGTCAAAACGCCCGGAACACTCTCCCTAGATAACACACTCGTCCCGCTCAAAAGCAGTCACGAGACTTTTTCACTGTTCACACAACACAAATAATTGAGGGCTAGCAGCGAGCTTCTCTCACCCAACTCAAAACAATACAGAATAAATATATCAGCGCTTTTCACGCTGTCTGTAATCTGTCTCTCGAAACTATCACGAGATACTCTCTAAATAATTCGATAGCTAACAAGCAACTAAGTACTATAACTCAAAATCTATTTCAACTACTAACATACTCCAGTTTACTTCCCCTTACACTAAAACTATTCGTTACAGTAAGACATTCGACCAGAACGGGAAAAATCGATTGTCTTACCCAGTCAGACACACGACCGGAAAGGGTTAAAAAAGGATCCCGTTACATGACCATTGAGGCATTTTGGGAATATGGTGTACGGCCCATATTTTCTTGACCATCGACACACTAGATATGGTGTGGTCAGCATCATGCTGGCCGCCTTTAACCTTCCCAGAGTTGCTGTAGTACCAAATTGATGAGGCTGGGTCTATCCCGAAGCCTTTTGCGGTCTAAAAACTCTCACCTCTACTGGAAATCGAACCAGGACCGCGAAGCTGGGAGATATTTACATGTGATATGCTGATTTTAATGGAAGAAAATAACAAGCATAGAAAAATGCTCACATTTCCACAATTTTTTTTTCTCGGGAAAACTCACCCATCGCACTGTAAAAACGAAATTGAACACACGCTGAAAAAAAAAACTCGCGGGACTAACACTTCTTCCGTTGTGCAATACTCATATTACACAGATTTCCTGACAATAAGTATCGCCTATACGAAGAAATGTGTGTCTCTATCTTTGATGTATACAATATTATTGTTGTTTAACAAGGGTTGCTTAGTTTCTCGCTCTTTTACAGCCAGTACCACGTTGAAGACTCCTTGGTATTATCTACACTGTAGCCTAAGCGTTTTCTGTGGCGTTTCTGCCACTGCAAAACGTGTTAAGTTGAAGTCATGAGCTCCAATTTACCTAGCTTGGCTGGAATTTAAAGGATCATCACATCTGGTCCCAAGCTATGAGGAAAAAGAGTGCGGCATACTGTGCAATGCCCGCCATTTAAGGGGGCTCTCCAAATCATGCTGAGCTAAAATACAGTGCTCTGGTTATGGGCTCTCCCAAAGATTTGTAACGTCTTACGCAGAGCCAGTTCTTAGTTCCGCCTGCCAATTACAGGCCCATAGTGACATCCTTCTGCATGCAGCCAACCAGGTAAAACTCAGAGTTACGTCTGAGGCTCAAGTGACTCTTCCAAGCTTAGTGTTCAATTCTGAGTTCTCAAGAAGTTTCACCATACGGGGAATCCTTTGTAGTGTGTGGATGATTTCAAGATTCAATGAGAGTTGTAATTATCCTCACTGGCAGGCTTATTTTTTCACAGAATGACCTCAAAACTTTTCACTTCTTGTGCCATCGCCTAATTCCTTTCGTGTTTTTCACGTCCAATTTTCCTACGTCAGACAATATTTGGTATTTTCGAGTCATTGTTTACAAAAAGATACAGAAAATCAGGAGTTGTACAAGGAATACACAAAGCAGATTAAAAAACGAGTCTGACAAGACAAACAACAATACATAAACGACACCTGCAGGAAAATAGAGGAAATGCGGGAACAGGGATTGAGTAAGAATATGTTTTCTGAAGTAAGAACATTGAAAAACAGCAACTTTAAATCATCACCCCGAGCAATAAACGACAAGAAAGGCGACACTCTAACAGAACGTAAAGATATTCTGAACAGATGGAAGGAGTACTGTCAAGAAATGTATACGGAAATAAACAAAGCGGCAGATAACAACGTCATGAATGAAGCGGAACGTGAACCAGAACCTACCATAGAGGAAGTCCGGAATGCAATCAAACACTTAAAAAGTGGAAAATCTCCTGGTTGTGATGAAATAACAGCTGAAATGATACAGGCAGGAGGAGAAGGCAGCGCTCGTATATACCATGCATTATGCTGCAAGATCTGGCAAAGCGGAATTTGGCCCAAGGAATGGAAACGATCAATTTACATACCCTTGCCAAAAAAGGGCAACCTGAAACTGTGCACAAACTACAGAACTATAGCTCTTATAAGCCATGCCAGCAAAATACTTTTACAAATCATAATGAAAAGGATGCAACAAAAGCTAGAAACAGAAATAAATGAAGTACAGGCGGGTTTTCGACCAGGTAGAGGCACTAGAGATCATATATTCAACATGAGGATCATCATAGAAAAGTGTAGAGAATTCAACGTTGACCTACATACTTGTTTCATTGATTACACCAAAGCTTTCGATTGTGTACAACATCAGCAGTTATGGGCTATTATGAAAAATATGGGATTTCCAAACCACCTTATACAACTCATCGCACTGCTGTACCAAGAACAACAGGCAGCCGTAAGAATAGAGGGGGAAACATCAGAATCATTTGAAGTACAGAAAGGAGTAAGACAAGGCTGTACCCTTTCCCCTTACCTGTTTAACATTTATGCCGAGAATATCATGAGAAACGTAAGAGATGACCAAGAACACACAGAGTTTGACTCATTTAACATCGGCGGGTACCAGATCCCGGAAATCAGATATGCTGACGACACAGTCCTCCTATCGACCAACCCAAAAGGACTTGAACAATTACTTCTGTCCACCAAAAAACACAGCGAGGCCCAGAATCTATACCTAAACACCAAGAAGACCAAAGTATTGACAACAGACAAAGTAAAGACCAAACCAGAAATTGAAATTGATAACGAAGAACTGGAAAGTGTCAATGAATTCGAATACTTAGGATCAATCATTAACAGCTCTGGCGACTGTGCAGTAGAAATTAAAAGAAGACTTGCAATTGCTTCACATAAGCTAATACAGATGAAAAACCTATGGCAAGGCACAAGCAAAGAAACAAAGTTACAACTGATCAGAGCATGTATATTCCCAGTAGCAACATACGGCTGCGAGACTTGGACACTCAATAAAACAGTTGCAAAAAAGATTACATCATTCGAAATGAAATGCTACAGAAGGATGTTGAGAATACCCTGGACAGAAAAAAAGACCAACAGAGAAGTACTGCACTCACTAAACGTACAGGAACATTGGCTCCTAAATACCATCGCAATAAGGAAGCTGAAATTTTTCGGTCATATAAAAAGACATAATAGTCTGGAAAAAACAGTGATGGAAGGCATGGTCCCTGGAAAAAGGGGAAGGGGTCGACCTAGACGACGGTGGACCTAGGACATCACAGAGAGTCTGAACTTGTCTTTGGCTGATGCAGGTCGACTTGCCCAGAATCGTGATGCGTTCAGAGCAGCTGTAATGGAGACAACGTTCTGGAAAGAATATGTCACATGATGATGTTTACACTTCTTCCTGTCATAATTTGTCATGTCTGTTTACCATATCATCCCTGCTGAGAGAGTAGACAAGTGATGTAATAATGACTCAAAGTCATGTTGGTAAAATTCTCGTTTACCACACATGGGCGCGTCGGATTAACACGATGATTACTGTGACAGAGATTATGTAAAATAGAGTACATATATCAGCACGTCTTTGCTTCCACCTGGCTTCACCTTGCTTCCTTATTATTATGCACGTTTTTTTATTGCAGAACCTTTGTACTTCTATATCTGTCAAACTCATAATGGTAGCCACGCCTATTTTTTTCGTTTCTTTAGGTCTTATAGACACTAGGAACGCTTACAAACAGACTATGATGCACGTAGTGAGAAAAGGGGGAGATAAGCATAGAAGAAAATCAAGGGTGATAAGTCAAAAGAAGTACTTTTGTTAAGTTACTTTTGTCAGGGGGAGATAATCCCAGTCTCTCCCCCCCTCCCCACATCCATTGGTTCGTAATGTAAAAAAAACACACGCTAGTGGTTTGGGTAGATTTAGAAAAAGCTTTCGATACAGTATGGAAAGAGGGATTGAAAGTCAAACTGCAGAGAAGTGGTGTATGTGGGCGAATGTACAAATGGATTGGTCACTACCTGGAAAATAGAACCGCCAGAGTACAGCTGCAAGGACAGACTAGTAAAAAGTTTATATTAGAGCAGGGTGTCCCACAAGGGGGAGTCCTGTCACCTAAACTGTTCCTTGCATACATAAATGACATAACTGACAATATTCAACAAATAGCACACAATGCTTCCTTTGCAGATGACTTAGCGTTGTGGATCTCTGAAAAACGTATCACTAGCAGCAAGCACTAACATCACTGGAAGAGTGGGCCAAAACATGGCTCATGACGATTAATGAAGAGAAAACAACGTACACTGTATTTTCCCTCTCAACTAGACCTCAGAGCTTCAAACTAGTACTAAACGGAGTAAATCTTCATTTAAATGAAAATCCGAACTACCTAGGCATTATTTTTGATCGCCGTCTGACTTGGAAAAAACAGGTTGACAGAAATCGAATGAGAGCAAGACAAAGAATGGCAATTATGAAAAAACTTGCTGGAACAACATGGGGTGCAGATGAGAAAGTGCTTAAGACGTTGTACACAGGGCGAGTGAGGCCAGTTCTTGAATATGGCATGGCAGCATGGGCAACAGCAGCTAAGACAAACTTCGATAAAATTAGCAGACTCCAAAATCAAGCAATGAGAATTATAACGGGAGGCATGAAGTCAACACCTATAAAAGAACTCGAAAAGATTACATGCCTCCAGCCAATGACAGATAGAAGAGACTGCAGGGCTGAACAACAGGCCGAAAAATTCAAAAGACTAACAGACCACCCAATGTGCCATAGAATAAATGCTCTTAGAAGGCAAAGACTCAAACGAAGTAATTTTGTAGAATCAACCAAACCACAAATGAGAGCAGTATCCATAGATGAAATATCCACCGTTAAAACCATCTACACTGCACACAAGCTTCCAGTTTGGAAACAAAATCGTTTCCCTAAAATGATAGAAAACATTCCTGGAATTGAAAGTAAAAAGAGCCAAACTGCAACAGATAGAAAATCCATAGCGAAAAAATACATAGAGAAACATTATCCACGCAACACCTGGACCCATGAATACACAAATGGATCAGCAACAAATGCAACAGAAAATGGAGGTGGGGGTGTCTTTCTGACCTTAAGCACTGGTGCAGAAAAAAAGGCTGCCAGTGGCGACAGGACGATTCTCCAGCAACTTCAGAGCAGAGGCAGAGGCCTTGAAAACTGCAGCAGAGGTTATATTGACAGAAGAAACGGCAGAGATACAAGTTGCTTTCTTTACTGATGCACAGTCAGTAATTGCAACGTTGAAAAGACAAAATAATACAGACCTGGATGATCTCAGAGTAGTGCTCCACAAACTTTGTCAACGATTCAAAAGTGTTGTGATCCAGTGGATCCCATCTCATTGTAACATCGCCGGCAATGAAGAGGCTGACAGAATGGCAAAAGAAGGTTCACATCTACCTCAGCCTGATGCAAGCATAACTTTTGAGGAGGCAAAGAGTTTTATCAGAATCAGTTACAGAAACAAATGGAATGTAGAACATCCAGGGCACACACAGAATGATGCTTACTACCAGCTCCACAGAAGAGAACAAGTGGTAATCTTCAGACTCCGCACTGGCCACAACAGATTGAGATACCATCTATTCAACAAGCTAAAGATAGGAACTACCGATCAGTGTAAATGTGGCACTGATAAAATGACTGCTGAACATCTGCTTCAAAGTTGCCCCTTATATGTGGTACAGAGAAGGTGCATATGGCCGATGCCAGCTCCTTTCGTGGAAAAGCTTTACGGGGATTCAAATAGCCTCAAACTGACTACTGCTTTCTTTGAGAACATTCAAGTGGACGTCTGAGAGTGTACGAAGAAGAAGAAGAAGAAGTAATGTAATTAAGCTACAGACGAGACGTGATCAAAGAGACGATTTGCTCATGGGTCCACGTTCAGCGGTCGGCGACAGTGGCAAATTTAACTTTCATTCAGAATTTGACCACAGATTTTCCCAAAGGTGTGATCTATCGCAATCGTCAGCAATTTTGTAACAAATTCATGAATATATATGTGATGGGGCCGAAAAGGAGACACCCGCCCCCTTCCTGCCGACGACGCCAATTGTGGTAGGGTGGGCGAGATGATGATGATGATTATATTGTGATATGTTTGATCACTCTCTTGTCACACTCGTGGTAGGGTGGGCGAGATGATGATGATTATATTGTGATATGTTTGATCACTCTCTTTTCACACTCGCCCACCCTATCACAATTGGCGTCGTCGACAGGATAAGGCAGACAGTGACACTGAGCAAACAGCAAACGAACAAATATTGTAAACACCCAGAAGTGCAGTCTTGCATCAAGATGGCTTCGACCATTGCGCCTGTGAAGGTAGTGTACGTGAAGGGGCCAGAGATAAGGTTATTTAGTGGAGAGGGGAGTCCCACTTGGCAAGAGTTTGTGGAAGATGTAGAGGCCGCGTGGAAGGTGGCGCCTTTTTGGGCAGAAGACAAGCTAGACATGATCTGGAACAACGTTACACCATGGGTATCTAGAGAATTACGGATACATGGCGGAGCCAAGGCAAGCCCTGAGCAGTTACTCAAGATAATAGAAAGAGCCTACAGCGAGCAACCACCATTCAGTGAGACGACCAGGAATTTCCAGGCCGGGAGTCAGGGGCCTAGGGAATGTGCTGTTTTCTGTGAAGTCAAGAAGCCAGAGACACTGGTGCAGATAGCAAGTGCAGAAGATCAGAATGAAAAGGAGGCACTTAAAGCAGAATTATCTCTCCTAAAGGCCCAGCTAGCACAAATGTCACAGTCCAGTTCGCCAGCACAAGAGGAGGTGCAGAGAAAGAGAGCACCATGCCAGCCGCGGGAACAGCCAACGCAAGACGAGGAGGTGTGTCCGCGGGAACAGCCAACGCAAGACGAGGAGGTGTGTCCGCAGGAACCGCAACTAGCCCTTCTTGTATGTGAGAGTCAGGCTGTCGTCAAGGAAAGCTGTGAGCTGACGGCACCAATAAACGCAGTGGCACCGACAAGGCGAAAAGGGATGTTCAAGTGGTATAGTGTCCACAGGGGATGGGGGTTCATCACCCCAGATGATGGAGGTATTGATTTATTCGTACATCAGACCAAGATCTACAGAAAGGTCTAAAAACTCTCACCTCTACTGGGAATCGAACCAGGACCGCGAAGCTGGGAGATATTTACATGTGATATGCTGATTTTAATGGAAGAAAAAAACAAGCATAGAAAAATGCTCACATTTCCACTTTTTTTTTTTCTCGGGAAAACTCACCCATCGCACTGTAAAAACGAAAGGGATTCCGGAGTCTGGCGAAGAAGAACGAGTAGAATTTGACAGCAAACCATCGGTCCAGGGCATGGAAGCAGTCATTGTATTCGGCATTGGCGGTCAAGAGTGTAAGGGCAGCAGGAAGTGACCCATGCACAGAGGAAGCCCAGAAAGATAAGATGCTACAATTGTGGAGACCTGTCAGACCACATGGCAGCCAAGTGCCCTCAAGGCCCGCTTCCGAAGAGATGTTTTGGATGCAAATCCCCAGAACATTTGATAGCCGCCTGTCCCTCAAGTAGCTCTTTCCCTAGACGGACTGTCACAACCAGGTTGCCTTTAGGGCGCAAGCCAAGAGATGGCCACGACAACTGTCACACTAAGGGCGCCGAGAGAATTGGCCTTCGTCTAGGGGAGGAAACCCGTCCTAAGCAGATAGGAGGGAGTGCAAATCAAGGTTCAGCAGAGGAGACTCATCAAAAGCAGGTTGTGGGGAACGTAAGCCACTGTTCACATAAAATGGGTGTAAAACCCGTCAGGAGCTATCCCCCTTCAAAGTCGACAGTTGCAAGCACTGACAGGCAGATGTCACGTTCAGGCAGCGACGCGGCACCGGTGAGCGAGTCTTCAAGACCACAGTGGCTGACAGCCCGACAACGTACAACTGGGGGCATGACGACCAAGAGAGTCCCCAGCCGGGTTGTACCGAATACAGAATCTGAGCCCAAAACATCGCCGCTGAGAAATAATCAGGCGCAGCACCAACGATCTGGGAGATTACAATTGAAGCGCCAGAAGGTGTGATGTTGTCGGGACGACAACAAAATCAGAGAGGAGATATGTAATGGGGCCGAAAAGGAGACGCCCGCCCCCTTCCTGTTTTTGGGCAGATTTATCGCCCACATATTTTCGATGTGTTGAGTGATTTAATGGTTTAAAGTTCCTCATCTATATTTCTCTAGTATTTTTGTGTTAATTGGCTGGCAAATTGTTCCGGCTGTAGCGCTGATTTAATTAATAGCTATTACCCAGTAAGAGATATTTTAATCGACCAGTAAATGCACTATTCATTATTAGTACTCACGAAAGATATATTTATTTCTAACTCATTTTGAGTAATTTTATAAATTTCTTGCGCTTATTTCACGGGGTTTTTTTAAACGATAAGTTAAGCTATTCACGTGCAGTTCTGTTCAAACTTAAATAACCAAGGGTATAATAAATTATAATTCTGCGCGGGTTAATTTTAGGATAGAATATTGGTGTAGTGGTTAAATGTTTGTACTTTTTCTTCCTATACACAGTACGGGTCACAAACCCAAAATCTACCAGCGGTCTAATATGAGAAAACGGGCCTATGTCCAACAGTACAATAAAAAACATTCTTAAGTAAGATCGGGTCTTAAAGGTTGACCTGTTCGGCTCTCTTGTTCTCACCCAGAGAGAGAGAGAGAGAGAGAGAGCAAATATTTGACACTAAGAATAAGTGTAACTTGACCTATAGCTATCCAGATTTCCTTTTTTCATTTTTCATATACACTCAGCCCGCTGTGGCGAAAATATCAACCATTAACATTTTCCAACTACCGTTCACTGTGGTGTGATGAGGTTTTTTTTATCCCGAGAGATTTATATCCATGACATTCTTTTCTTAAGTATTGGAATTACCAGCTAATGACATTATAAATACTAGAACGCGCAAATATTTTCCTATCTGGACTAAATGGTTAAAATTAATAATGGCACAACCAAGAACGAAATTTAAGTAAATGGTAGTAAAGGACACGTCACCTGAAAATTTTTTTTATAAAAGATTACATGAAATATTAAAAAAAAGGATCCCGTTACATGACCATTGAGGCATTTTGGGAATATGGTGTACAAGACTGTAAAGTGCAATCTTTACTATCTTGCAATATAATACATTTATATACTTATTATGTTCGCAAATATTTTGTAAACAAAGTATTTCCTTTTTAAGTGCTTAAGGAGAAGTCATTTTTGAGTTACTTCCCTTGAAAGGAGTTCCGTCATCTTCGATCGGACTCCGCGGACGAATTTAGGCCTACTGCGATTTATTCTTTGGCTGGGTAGGAATAGATTGTTCTTGCTTCAGTATATCTATGGCCTGAATTTATACGTAGTGTTTGTATGAGTAGGACGAGTCTGTCTTATATATGGATATCTTTACATTTCTAAGTCGAACTATGTTGGTTGTCGCTAGAAAAGGTCAAAGGCTATGCAGCGGAAGTATCGCTAGCAGGGGGTGTGATTCATGGCTGTCATCCTGTCGGGATGTCGAATTTTGTTGTAGCGGGCTTATCGCCGAAAAAGTGATCTATAAGTAGATGGGGAAAAGTGATAGTCATTTAGACATGTTGTATGTACTTTACCCCAGTGTTTATTCTCTTTTGCCAAGGAATGGCAAAGTTATATTTCGCATAGAAAGGTAAAACCACAATTTATTATGAACTTGGGCTTCGCCATCGTTGTCGATAAGCAGATGCACAGTGGTACTTTTTGAAAAGAATATTTATTCAAAGGAAGATGACATTCCTATGTATCAGCACTAGATTATATGATATTATTCAATTACCTCTATGATAGAAGCTATGAAGAAATGAGGACATTTAACGAATGACCAATTTTGGTCTGTATCCAATAGTGAGTGAAGCTCACGAGAGAAGCACAGCCATGTTGAAATCCATATACTTTGTATTTATCGAGTGAGAAAAAGGGATGCCTGTACTATCGCTCGATGAACCAAGAGATCACTGCTACATGTGAGAACCCATGTCTGGGATTCCTATATCTTTATGGAAAATATATATATTGAACTTTACGTGAAGGGATATTCGCTAGACGAGGTTAAGTCTAGGAGCCTTCCTATATATTGGTTATGGTCTGACGTGCCCAGTCAGTAAAGCCAGATGATTTACATGATGGAACTCTGAATGCTTATTTACGAATGCTCCATTATGATATTTGCCAAGCATGAATACTAACTTAAGATGATATTCCTGTGATCAACATTATGCTGTCTATGTCGACATTTGTTCCTGTAACCATACACGTACTGTCCAGGTGTGCGTCCCATTAAATGTTATAAAAAGACCACCGTAGTTCCAGTACTTCTTGAATTCGAACAGTGTGAGTATGAGTGATGTACTACCAACCTGTCAACTCTATCGAATCATTCTACCATTCGCGTTCTGACATTCATATACACACTCATTGTCTACACTCACATTCTTGTCGGAGCCTCATCACGTTCCAGGACAAGATGACCTGTATGACCAAAACTGTGCTGGGTTTAATGAGTTGACAATCGTTACACTTTACTACACCAGTCCCAACATCTGCATTTATCAACTGGTGGACATTCACGTCATTTAACAAATAAAGCGTGATTCAACAACTAGTAGCCAGTATGAGTTAACAACTACAGAGTTTAACAACTGGTGTGCCAGCTTCCTGGGTCAACCTGCAAATGACCATATTGAGAAGTAAACTACTGAGACCAGACGTTCCTTGGGGTCTGTTACGACACACAAATACATCAACAGTACAACTCTACAGTGATGTCAGCGTGACCTGTCCTGTCGAGAGTATGCGGTAACTAGGTCAGCGTTTGTTGACATTTGGTTCGTTGGACATTTGCCATACAACTGACAGTGTTACACAGCAAGCTTGGTTGAAACATAGAACATTACACATCAGGACTGGAGAATATTTGACAGTGTTTGCGAAAGGAAATGTTATTGAACTGAGAAGTCCTACATCGATTGTTATCATTCACATCAACGATGGAGCTTCTATTTCTGTGTTGAATTTAAAATAATTAGACCAGAAGTATTTGTTTAATAAAGTACCACAGTACTGTACTATTAGGCAGTGTAACTGAGCCTTCTTTACAACACATTCTTTCTGCAACACTCTATTTACATCATATTGCCATACTATTTATGCATTTATGTATTTATGTTTAAATATTTATATGTGATATTTGTTTGTATCCAGCGGGTTGTTGTTTTGGTTGGGCGGTGTCACACAACAGAGTATCCCACGTAATAGAGGGTCTGATGTGTGCGTTTCTATAGGTGCAATTTTCTTGATTGAAAATTTGCTGCGACAGCTGTTGCTATTAGTGTTAGCTGTGAAGACTGTACTCATTGTTGTTTTTGTGATATTCCTCTGTTCTTTAGTTTGTTTTGATTTGTTTGTAATTTGTTGGTCTACCCTATTCTATCTTTCAGTTCTATTCTCAATTTATATTTATATACTGTGGCGTTATTTGTATTTGTTATCCTCTTGCGGTTTATCTTTTATTGTTTTTCCCATTTGATTTATTTCATTTCCGCAAATGTTTTCATGTTCTTCTGTATAACTGTTCTGTTTTGTGCCTGATCGACATACACTATTTAAAATATAGTTGATCATATAAATTGATGTACAAGAATCAACTGATAGTTAATTGCTATTACTAAAGGTACACAGTTGATGATATGAAACACTATTTCTGGTGCACTGCACTTATATTATAGAGTGAACCAGCAACTTATAGCTGTTATTATATAAGGATTTATACAAGACCTTTGTAAGGCTTGTTTCCCACAGTGATTGGGATAGTTAAGTACTATTTTCCACAGGTTACAAAGTTATCATACAAGGTCTTTGATTAAGACTAAGAAAGTGAATTTATTTACTTTTGCAAATTACTGATCTTATTAGACAAGATGTCTACATTAGATTATTTTATCACACAAGGCAAAGCTCTTGATAAGACTGGTCAGCAATTAGAAGAATGGGCAGTTGCTCAATATGACAAAGCATTAGCTGCTGCTGCTGAAGAAAGAAAAGCATTGATTGAAGAAAAGAAATTAGCAGCTGAGGAGAAAAGATTAGAAGCTGAGGAAAAAAAATTACAAAGAGAGGATGAACAAAAGAAATTGCAGATACAGACTGATGAAAAAAGATTCCAGATGGAAATGGAAAAAGAGAAAAGAAAAGATGAGGCTGCTGCTGAAGAGAAAAAATTACAAGCTGCTGCAGAAGAGAAAAAATTACAAGCTGCTGCAGAAGAGAGAAAATTACAAGCTGCTGCAGAAGAGAGAAAATTACAAGCTGCTGCAGAAGAGAGAAAATTACAAGCTGAAGCTCAAGAGAAAAAAGCAATAAGAGAACATGAACACCAAAAAGAACTTTTAGCATTTGAGTTAGAAAAGTTAAAGTTAACAAACATAAGTAATGTTAATCAAGCATCTAGTGGTAATGGTAAACCCTTTACTTACAAGGTCAAGGTACCAGCGTTCAACCCTTCCAGTGATGACATAACATTCTGGCTAAATAGATTTGAACGCTCGTGTCGAGCCCATAATGTGGACAAATCACAATATGCTAACCAGTTATCAGAAAATCTGAAAGGTGATTCTCTGACTAGTTTAAGTTTGGTTGAAGAGGCTGACAAAGATAACTATGATGTTATTAGGGCAGCCTTATTAAAGAAGTATCAGTTGTCTGAAGAGGGTTATCGGAAGTTGTTTAAGACAATGGTGCCTGAGGCAGGTGTAGAATTCTCAGAATTCATTGCAAGGACACGTCTTACATTTGATCGTTGGATTGAGCTATCCAAAACAGAAAAAACTTATGAAGCCCTTATGGACTTGATACTCAGAGACAAGATTATGTCAAGTATAAATAAACCTTTCCTCGAATTCTTACATGAGCGTAAACCTAAGTCTCTAAAAGAAATGGAACAGTATTGTACCCAATACGTCACTGCACATCCGGACGTAGCTATTAGCAACAGTAAGGTTAAAGAAGGTATGCCAGTTGCTTCTGCAACACCATACAACCCTAATCACTCTCACAAATTCCAAGGACCTCAAAATAAGTTTAATAAAAAAGGTAACTATTACAGTTATCAGAACCAAGGTAACCAATCATTTCATGGTTCTTCTTCGAATACCTGGAGAAGAGCTGACAGCCCTCGATTCAGGGGTGGTCATAATTACAGGAACTTTCGCAAAGGAAGTCATTCTAGAAACTATCCAAGTTTTCCTTCATGGAGACAACAGGATCATAATTACCGAGATACTCATTATAATGAATATGATGATAGTAACCAAAGGAGCTATGATTCAAACCCGAGTAGGGGTTATAATGATGGAAACAATGATAAGTACAGAGGCAATAATAACAGAGGTAGAGCACAATTCAAAAAACATAAAGCTCATTACCAGGCGAACTCTGCACAGCAAGAGTCCCACGAAGCCTATAAACAGAATAAAGATAATGATGACTCTAATAATATGGCATGTGCCGCTTTTGATTTTGGGAGAGCATCTCAGTGCCCCCAATGCAAAACATTATTTGAGCCAACCACAGTGTCTACTTTAAGCTGTGGCCATCCTCTTCCCGCTCTTCATGCGTCAATCGCGCATGATGGGAGAGGTTCTCTTGTCTTACACAAAGGTTTAGTAAATGACAATCCAGTCTCAGTACTTTTTGATTCTGGATGCACAACTATTGGGGTTAGGCAGTCACTCATAGATCCTTCTCATTCTACAGGCAAAGTAGTCAAATGCGTAACATTTGGCGGCACCATAGAGAAATACTCTACCGCTATCATTAGGATTGCTACTCCTTTCTTCACAGGAGATGTACACGCATGTCTTTTGCCGAATCCGATCGCTGATCTTATCATCGGTCGCATTCACGGAGTCAAAGAATGCACTCCGGAGCAAATTTCCGTTTGGGAAAATCAAAATATGCAATCTGCTAATGCGGTAGTCACTAGAGCTCAAGCTCTCAATATGCCTGAAACTTCATCTGTTGAAGATAATGAAGTGCATAACCAAGATGATCCCTTGGTAATTTCTCGTGACTCGTTTATAAAACAACAAGAAGAAGATCCGACTCTTAAGAAATTCTTCACTCTTGTAACGAAAGGTGATCCGAATAAAGATTCAAATTGTAAATCTTGGATTACAATGAAGAATGGCGTACTTGTACGTATGGTGCAAGACTCCACTAAGTCAAGTCATTCTCAAATTCTTGTACCCAAGAATTTGAGAGTTAAGATCTTACAACATGCACACGACTCTCAGTGTGCTGGTCACATGGGTTTTTCCCGTACAAAGTCAAGAGTTCTTGCGGCTTTCTTTTGGCCTTTTGTGAACAAGGACATACGGATCTATTGTCGATCCTGTAAAGTATGTCAAGAAGTCAAATCCAAAGGTCCTCGTCATGCTGCGCCTATTCAGGCTGCAGATATTCCTATTCGTCCATTCCAGAAAATGGCGATAGACATCATTGGTCCATTCAAGATCAAATCTGCTAGAGGACATCAGTTTATCTTAACGTGTGTAGACATGTGCACACGTTGGCCAGAGGCTATCCCTCTAAAGAGCATTACTACCGCTGACATTGCAGATGCTCTTTGGCTTATATTTTCTCGGCTGGGATTCCCCGGAGAAATATTATCAGATCATGGCACCCAACTGATATCGGATACCATGTCTCAAGTAATGTCTACTCTACAGATAGAGAGATCTTTGAGTAGCATCTATCATCCTATGTCCAATGGGATGGTCGAGCGACTAAATAGAACACTTAAGAACTTATTAGGGAAGATAACTGAGGATCATCCTCAAGATTGGGATAGGGTTTTACCCGCGGCCCTCTTCGCGTACAGAGAGGTCCCCAATGAACATACAGGGTTTTCTCCCTTTGAACTTGTCTTTGGCGCGCGACCGCGCGGCCCAATGTCTTTGCTGCATGATCTTATAACAGCTGACAATATTGACGATGACACAAAATCTTCTTACGAGTATGTCATCGCGCTGAGACAGAAGATTATAGAAGCATGCAAATTGGCAACGTCCTCTTCTGAATTTGCTAAGCAGAAGGCAAGACAATTTGCTAATAAGAAGAGAACTTTACGACAACTTTGTCCTGGTGACAAAGCATTTGTTTTGCTACCTTGTCGTGAAAATAGACTCCTTATTAGTTGGAAAGGTCCGTACGATATAATATCGAAAATTTCAGATGTTGACTACATCGTCGATATCAACGGGAAGCATAAAACCTTCCACATCAATATGCTTACGGAGTTCCATGAACGTCCTGACTATCTACAGCCTATTTTCCAGGCAACGGACGATTCTCATGTCAAACATGGTCATTACTCATCACTGTCTGTAATACAGGATGAGGAAACAAGTTTTTCGGATGTTAATCTTCCGCTTCCAATGATCCCACTTCATTCTAGTGAATCATGGAAAGACGTTACTGTTTCTCCTGATTTGTCTCTAGGAGAACGGCGACAAGTTTCGTCTATGTTACAAACATTTCAGGATGTCCTCACTGACATCCCTGGACAAACTCATGTCATTGAGCATGACATTGTTCTAACTGAACATACTCCAATTAGGGTTAGACCTTATCCTATCCCTATACATTTCCAAACACAGGTTGAAAAGGAGTTGGATGAAATGATAGATTTACAAATAATCGAACCATCCACTTCTGCATATTCTTCGCCGATGGTTATTGTTCGAAAAAAAGACAATAACATACGTCTTTGCGTTGACTATCGCAAATTGAATCAAGTTACGAAGTTCGATGCTGAACCTATGCCTTTACTGGAAGAACTACTTACTCGTCTTTCTAAATCGCATTTTTTCACTAAACTTGATTTGTCTAAAGGATATTGGCAAGTTCCATTATCCGAACGCGCCAAACCTCTTACCGCTTTCTCTACTCCCAGAGGCCTTTTCCAATGGAATTTTATGCCTTTCGGCCTTATGAACGCACCAGCTACATTTGTACGCATGATGCGTCGAATCCTATCGTATCGGTCAGATGTCATTGCTTATCTAGACGACATCTGTCTTTTCAGCGATACTTGGGAAGATCACTATTCAGGGTTAGTTGAATTATTATCAACTCTGCGTGAGTATAACCTGACAGCAAAACCATCCAAAGCTTGTATTGGCTTTAGCGAAATTGCTTTCTTAGGCCATCGAGTAGGTCACGGTTTCTTGAAGACAGAAGACCATAATATCACTAAGATACTTAACATCTCTATCCCTAGGACTAAAAAGCAAGTGCGAAGTCTTTTAGGTCTCATACAATTTTATGGACGTTTCATTCCGAATCTGTCCTCTATCATGGCACCTCTCTCTCTACACTATTAAAGAAAGGGTCGCCTAACATGGTTCACTGGTCTCATGAATGCCAATCTTCACTAGAGAAGATCAAAACTATGTTTTCATCACCACCTATTTTAGTGTTACCTACAACAGATAAGACATTCGTTCTTCGTAGTGACGCTTCATCCACTGGGATTGGAGCGGCACTAATGCAAGAGTACTCTGGAACTCTGCATCCTGTAATGTATATATCCAGAAAACTTAATGCTGCAGAAAGGAATTACTCGGTTTTAGACCGTGAATTATTGGCAATGGTTTGGTCAATTCTCAAACTCCAAAGATTCCTTCTGGGCGCGCATTTCGTAGTGGAAACTGACCAAAAAGCTCTTACGGCTATCCAAAGTAAGAACTTGAAGAGCTCGAGATCAACTCGATACGCAATCGCTCTTCAACCTTTTCATTTCTCGGTACGAGCTATCCGTGGTTCAGAAAATGTGATGGCGGACATTCTGTCCAGATGCCCACATGATGCCACTTAACTGTTAAATATTGGATCTTTTAATATGTATAACTTTACAACAGTTATTTTTTGTTCCTATACCAAGATACACATTTGTAATTTAATAATAGAATGATGGTATCGCTACTTAGCGGTTTATTGATGTTTATTCACCGCTGTTCTTTGATGATTGTTTCTTCATAAATCATAAATTTAAGATTATAGTGTGAATTTTTGGTATGCATTGTATAATTACCAGAATTGTATTATACGTACATCACACCTTCCTGGAAACATTTATTCGTAGAGAAACAATTTCTCTCAGATTTTGAGATATATTCTCACTGGTCATATTAGGAATTATAGTTATTCCTGATATTTTCATCTGCGCAGTATTCTTGCGTTGTGAGCCTATTCTACGTTGCTCCTAGATGTATTTAAAAAAAAAAATTTTTTTTTTTTTTTCCCGGGAGGTGTGGTAAGACTGTAAAGTGCAATCTTTACTATCTTGCAATATAATACATTTATATACTTATTATGTTCGCAAATATTTTGTAAACAAAGTATTTCCTTTTTAAGTGCTTAAGGAGAAGTCATTTTTGAGTTACTTCCCTTGAAAGGAGTTCCGTCATCTTCGATCGGACTCCGCGGACGAATTTAGGCCTACTGCGATTTATTCTTTGGCTGGGTAGGAATAGATTGTTCTTGCTTCAGTATATCTATGGCCTGAATTTATACGTAGTGTTTGTATGAGTAGGACGAGTCTGTCTTATATATGGATATCTTTACATTTCTAAGTCGAACTATGTTGGTTGTCGCTAGAAAAGGTCAAAGGCTATGCAGCGGAAGTATCGCTAGCAGGGGGTGTGATTCATGGCTGTCATCCTGTCGGGATGTCGAATTTTGTTGTAGCGGGCTTATCGCCGAAAAAGTGATCTATAAGTAGATGGGGAAAAGTGATAGTCATTTAGACATGTTGTATGTACTTTACCCCAGTGTTTATTCTCTTTTGCCAAGGAATGGCAAAGTTATATTTCGCATAGAAAGGTAAAACCACAATTTATTATGAACTTGGGCTTCGCCATCGTTGTCGATAAGCAGATGCACAGTGGTACTTTTTGAAAAGAATATTTATTCAAAGGAAGATGACATTCCTATGTATCAGCACTAGATTATATGATATTATTCAATTACCTCTATGATAGAAGCTATGAAGAAATGAGGACATTTAACGAATGACCAATTTTGGTCTGTATCCAATAGTGAGTGAAGCTCACGAGAGAAGCACAGCCATGTTGAAATCCATATACTTTGTATTTATCGAGTGAGAAAAAGGGATGCCTGTACTATCGCTCGATGAACCAAGAGATCACTGCTACATGTGAGAACCCATGTCTGGGATTCCTATATCTTTATGGAAAATATATATATTGAACTTTACGTGAAGGGATATTCGCTAGACGAGGTTAAGTCTAGGAGCCTTCCTATATATTGGTTATGGTCTGACGTGCCCAGTCAGTAAAGCCAGATGATTTACATGATGGAACTCTGAATGCTTATTTACGAATGCTCCATTATGATATTTGCCAAGCATGAGTACTAACTTAAGATGATATTCCTGTGATCAACATTATGCTGTCTATGTCGACATTTGTTCCTGTAACCATACACGTACTGTCCAGGTGTGCGTCCCATTAAATGTTATAAAAAGACCACCGTAGTTCCAGTACTTCTTGAATTCGAACAGTGTGAGTATGAGTGATGTACTACCAACCTGTCAACTCTATCGAATCATTCTACCATTCGCGTTCTGACATTCATATACACACTCATTGTCTACACTCACATTCTTGTCGGAGCCTCATCACGTTCCAGGACAAGATGACCTGTATGACCAAAACTGTGCTGGGTTTAATGAGTTGACAATCGTTACACTTTACTACACCAGTCCCAACATCTGCATTTATCAACTGGTGGACATTCACGTCATTTAACAAATAAAGCGTGATTCAACAACTAGTAGCCAGTATGAGTTAACAACTACAGAGTTTAACAGGCCCATATTTTCTTGACCATCGACCCACTAGATATGGTGTGGTCAGCATCATGCTGGCCGCCTTTAACCTTCCCAGAGTTGCTCTAGTACCCAATTGATAATAATGCCTTAAAATTAAGTTGTGGTGTAGAATTGTGTTTTTGCTCTAGAAATAGTTGTGTATATCTGTGTTTTCATTCCTGGTAAAGCAAAATCGCGAGTGTCATTTAAGTGGCTAAATTAATCCGTGCAGCGCGGACTAATTTGAGTGTTTAGGCTTAGCGGTTTATATAAAGAAATAGCGAGCATCAAACCAGCCTATTTGAAGATCAGCCGCCCAGAGAGAACAGACGAAGTAAGACACACAGAGCCAAGCTGTAAATGCCTTGAGCACGTGAGTTAATTTAAATTAGAATTAGTTTTCTATAATTCTGAAATTATATCGATGTGGCTATTTTAATGTTTAATGAGATAAAAAGATAGATAGATAGATGTGAAAGTTCAAGAGCGATTATTTCATTTATCAGAAAGGCAAATATGGTATGAAGCTATTTCCTGTGAATTTAGATAATATCAAGCCTATTATGTTACGCAGTTTTATATCGTGTGAATTGACACGTGGGTGAAAGTAAGTTAAATGTAATTTTCCCCAGTAGTAGAAGAGAGAGTTTTCGTGGTAAATTTCCTTTATGTGATGACTAGTTCTAGTTGTTAAGTCAAGAGTAATTATATTTTATTTTTTCTTCAGTGTAAAAGTAATTGGGTGTATTTCACGATTATTGATTATTCTACTGTATATATTTATGAGTTACTTTGAAGTGAGAATAGTCATTTAGATTTCGGGAGAGCGCGAGGCCACTCCTTCGTTGAGACAGGTGTTTCTTTGTTTGCTCCCGGCGGAGCATGGAAACACCAATGCAGCTGGTGTCTATTACGGGCCCACATTAAGCATTTTGATGCTATTGATGTGGTTGTTTCGGTGACGGTAACGATGTGTTTCGTGTGATGAGTTCCCAATCTCATCAGGGGTCATATACGTCACGCTTGTTACCAGGCGCACCAGTCACCACTTACGACATGTTCAGAGGGCAGTGACGAATATTGAGATGGATCAGTTCGAGGTGGTGGTTTACTCTTATTATTGAGAGTATTTGATGTACATGTAGTTGAAGAATATTATTTTATGTCCATGTTATTATTATTTAATTATGGTTATGTGTTGAATGGTTTGTGAGAGCACGTGGGCTCACTTGGAGATATATATTTCTCTTCTCCGCTCCTGTGGGAGCATGGGGCCACCAGTGTGGTTTCATCCGTATGAAGCATTCAGATGCTCGTGCATTAGGGGTTTCGGTAGCAATCTGTGTTACTGTGGCGCTGGCTATTGCACGCCACACGCTAGAAAATGTATAGGAGTTTGGTGCTGATGAGCGCAGCACGATAGTGATTTGTCGATATGTGTATTACGCACATGACGTGAGCAGTGTGGAGGAAAAATGGACAGAGCGTGTTTTGACCCTGAATGGGCGACTTGTGTGTGTATTCTACCCAATGGTAGAAATATGGGAAATGTTAAAATAGAAGTGTCTTGAAACATATTAATGTTTATTAAATACAACTAAAGGTAGGAATTCCTGGAATGAGGTGGTGTTTATATGGACCTACGGATTAGAGAAGTTGCTGAATCTACCTAATTATGCATGCTGTGTAATGATGTATTGTCTACGTGAATAATAAATGGAATGTTACTAAAATATCCAGCTGTTATATTGATCGTTGTGTGGAATCTTCGAGTCATAGAAAGTATCGTTAATGAACTATTGTGGCTGTCCTGAATCTTGTGGACCTATGCTATATAACCCTAGACACAGTGTGAAAACGAGCACAAACAATCAACTGAAGAATATAAACTTTTAACGCCACAGATATGGGAGGCTCGTTCCGTTGGAGAGGAATTAATTGTTTGGAATTTGTACAATGCTGTACTGTGGAAAGTACGCAAGATATCAAGCACACGAATTTGTGGAATAAATAGAAATTGCAATTTTTCGTACGAGGTCATGCCAAGACCTTGGACTGTTGGGAAGACATTAATACCAAACAACATATATTCTATTAAAGTCGCTGAATAGACATTTGACTGCCTACGAACAGATATGAAATTTCGACACAATATACTGCGGTCACAGGTTACTATGAAGAATATTGTCACCTCGAGGCCATTTCACGTTGAATCGTTGTAGTGAACCATTACATCAAGATCACATGAACGGACTTGTAAATCCTAAAGTAAAGTTACCAGTGGACATTTATTATACCAATAATATGAATCGTGAGAATCATGACGGTATCCAGAACCAATCTTTTGGGTCTTTCAAGTCTGACAAGTCTTTCAACCCTGATGTCCGAGAAATCATTTCGGTTGTCTGCAATGGTCAAGAAGGATGATTTAATCTTTTACGTACGTCATCAAACAGATTTGCTGACTACTTGGATTTCGTAATCAGGAACATGGAACGTCTTGAACGGGACACTTATACGCGTTGAGCAACCCAGACTTTACATTCTTTTCTTGACCCGTGTTTATTGCATAGATTCAAGGCCACTTTGCGAGGTTGATGCTTTTTGTTTACAACGAGGATTGGCGGTCGTGGATTTTAATCATATAAGCGAATATATGTTTGTAGGGTCATGGTCGCCGGTCCTAAAAATGTCAGGCACATCTTATTTTTGTGTATCTTTTATGTTTTATGTTTTCTTGTGGGCGACACTCAATTATATCTTTGGATGAATTTAGTTGTCGTCGTTCTATAGATTTTGATTGTATTGATCTCTTTCAGGGATTCAGCATTTAGTGCTGTCGTATTTCCGCTCTGACTGAGATTAATATTTTCTTATTTGTTTAGCTGTGCTGTCGAGTAACATATTGTCGTGGAATTCTTATTTAGTTCAGTATGATTATGTTCGTACCTGTAGTTCTTCTCTGACTTTCTTTTTAATATGTACAGCAGTTCTATGTGATTGTATCTCGTCCTGTACTGTTCATTGACGGTGGAAACAACTGTTTTATTATATTGTAGGATTTTATGACTTTTTACATTGTTGTCTTTTTCCTGATTTGTTTCCAGCGTTGTCTTTTAGTCTTTTGTCTAATGTGATGTATGGCATGCTTTTAAATAGGTAGTAATGGCGTTATTTAGTACTTGATTATATTATAGTGTTAATTGCTGATATGTTAATATATACAATTATTACATATACTCTGGGATAGTAGTGGATAAGTATCATATACTTCAGAGACAAGTATATCACACAAAACGAATAAATACTGTACATACAGTTGGTTTTGAAACAGGTTTGAATTACCTTACGACTAAGTATAGTCATTTGACTACAAGTGGGATATATATACATTTTGAATCTATAGCCCATTACTCTTTAATTTCATTATGGCGGACTTTGTGAAGGTAAAAGCAGGATTTATACAGAATGGGAAGGACTTGAATTTCTCGGGTGATGATCTTATAGCCTATGTAAATAAAGAAATAGCGGAATACAAAGAAGAGAAAGAAAAAGAAGAAAAAAGACAAGAGAAAGAAAAAGAAGAAAAAAGAGAAGAGAAAGAAAAAGAAGAAAAAAGACAAGAGAAAGAAAGAGAGAGAGAAGAAAAAAGAGAAGAAAGAGAGAAAGAAGAGAGGGAACATGAGAGAAGGGAAAGAATTCGTTTAGCAGAAATTGCTGCAGAACAAGCGAAATTTGAAAGCGAAAAAACTTTTGAGTTAGAAAAATTGCGTTTACAATCTTCTTTTTCTAGGGAATCTTCTGGTACTGGATCGTCGAAGATCATTAATTTAAAATTACCAAATTTTTCTTCATTGCATGACGATATAGGATTCTTTCTTTTGAGATTTGAATCAAGAGTTACGGCTTTAAATTTACCTAAGGCCTCATGGCCTGAACATTTTGTCGGGTTACTTACTGGTGAAAGTTTACAAACTTTTTTTAACATTGCCGATGACAAAAGAAACGACTATGAATCCATAAAATCAGTATTTCTTCGTAAATATTGTTTAGACGAGGAAGGATATCGTTTAAAATTTAAATCGATGGGTCCTATGGAAGGTAAGGATGTCGAGGACTTTGTGTCTTCAGTGAAGATGTGTCTAAACAGATGGATTGAACTGTCTAATATTACTAAATCTTTTGAAGAACTTTATGATCTCTTCTTAAGAGACAAAATTTTATCTTCGGTAAATACTGAAATTTTCGCATTCCTTCAAGAAAGGAAGCCCACAAATATAGGAGAAATGGAAAAATTAGCTCAACAATTTTCGGTCGCACACCCAAACTTGCCTTTAGGTAAGACGAAGGTCCTAGAAACTTTGACAGCTTGTGCGGTCACTCATGATAGATCACGCACTCGCAGCATGGACCGACGGTATAGGGATGACTATCAAAATTCCTATAGAGGTAGATATAATTTTCCTCATAATCATTCGCCCTCACGGGGTATAGAGAGACGCAACTTTAACCATAATAATAAAAAGTCATGGCAAAGAAATAATCAATACTCCAATAATAATTACACTCACAAACATCATTTTTCGGGACCCTCACGTAATGATTACAATAACAGTAATTACAATAACAAACATCATGTCTCACCACCATCTCGTGATGATTCTTCTCGCACGGACAAAAAGAGTTACTATCGGTCTGACTGTCCAGTGGATCGGAGAGGAACACATTTTTCTAGGAGTCAAAGTAGAGGAAGATCACAAGCTCACGCTTGTCAGCTTGACGTTGGTAATGATAATATTTCCAATAATGAGAATAATACTCATGCCAATGCATGTAGTTTTGATCTGGAAAATAGTGGTATTTGCAAAGAATGTATGACTCTGTTTCAACCTGGATCTACTCCACGTCTGAGATGTGGACATCCTCTGCCAGTTTTGTCTTTAAATGATGGGGTTGGCTCACTTGTGATCCATAGGGGTTTTGTTTTTGACACACCCGTGTCTATTTTACGTGACAGTGGATGCACCACCATTGGCCTAAGGAAGGCACTAATTCCTTCTTCTTGCTTTACGGGAACCTCTATAAAGTGCGTAACTTTCGGTGGAACTGTTGAATCTTATCCGCTGGCAGATGTGGTAATAGATACTCCGTTCTTTTCGGGAAAAGTAAGAGTGTGTGTTCTCGATCGACCCTGTTGTGATTTGATTATTGGTAACATAAATGGTGTTAAAGAATGTTCTAAACATGATATCCTTAAGTGGGAGAGAGATCACCCATCTTTGGCTAACGCTAGAACACAACAAGCGGCAGAAACAAGTAAACTAACTTCTTCTATGCACACACAATTCAGTGCAACTTGTCAGTACATTGACAAAAATATATCTAATTCTCACCAACAAGATTCTTTTGTGGGACATTTATTGCCATTAGCGAATGCTAGAAAGTATGTCAATAAATATATACAAGATAACAAAAGGAAAGTCTCTTTTCGAGGGAGATATAATTTCCATCCATCCAGTGCTTCATATCGTAAGCATGGTTTTTCTGATGGTTCATGGAGACGACATGCCAGTGACATTGATTTGTCAGATCATTATATATCTATTGAAAAGAAAGAGTTATTTGATCAACCTGATCATTATAACGTATGCCATAAAAAGATAGAGAGATGTGATGAGGATGACACACATTGGACTAACAATAATAAGGTTAATTCTTCTTTTAATGAGGTAATGCAGGCTAAACCTAGTGTTACATTGGGTACAACATGCCCAAAGACTGCATGCTCTGATAATATTCATGATTTTGAAGATCAGCATGCACGTCAGCCAACACAACACATAATGAATTGACTGAGGACAATTCTATTCAGTCCAGTATAACCAGGAACAACCTTTGTTTCCCACTTCGCTCTTGCCGAAGTTGGTCTTGTGGTGAAAGACTACACAAACCCGCACCATGCAGATGCGACATTTACCACATCGCACAATCTGATGCGTACGTGCATATTTCCTGCACACGGCTGATGTTCTGTATACGCATCATTTTCCTGTGCATAATTCTAGGCGCATTTGTTTTCTTTTGTCTTAATATCGATGCGCACGAAGCTATGGGTCTTCCAAATGGATCTTCGTGTTTGTATTACTGCCTAGATGTAAGATTGGTGCACGATTTAGCACCACGCGTCTGGTTTCATTCTTCCGGAAGGTGACTTCACTTATTCATCTATATATTCTGGTGAGTCATTTTTATTATTTTTTTTCGGTAAGTTGGTACTTTCTTATCCATTCTTTTCATTTCGACCTTCGGATTGGTGTGGTCTGAGGAACTTTTATTCATCCTTTTACACTCTGTGGTTTTTGGCAGAGGTGTATATGTCTATTACAATTGGAATCGGGGGATGTTTAATGCAGACCTTTGATGGCGAGTGCCACCCGATATTCTACCTCAGCAGAAAACTTTCAGAGACAGAATCCAGATATCCAATTGTGGAAAGGGAACTTTTGTCATTGGTATGGACATTACATAAACTACAGAAGTTCTTGGTGGGTACACATTTTAAATTATACACTGATCAAAAAGCCCTCACATATTTACAGACTTTTAAATCGACTAATGCACGTCTCACCCGATGGGCGTTACAAATGCAAGGGTATGATTTTGACGTTTTACCAATAGCAGGAAAGGACAATGTCCTAGCTGACACCCTCTCTAGAGTTATGTAATAACTCGAATACAGAAGTGGACAATAAATACTTATTTATTCATATTGTTATTACTGACATTATTTTTTTTCCTTTAAAATCTAGATAGATATCATTTAATAAATGATAGGTAATCATAAGGCATTGGGGATAAGATGAATGATTTAATCTCGCTTCACATTATAATTGCCTGACTGAAAACTAAGTTTTCAGTTGTTCGAGGGGGGGTAATGTGGCGCTGGCTATTGCACGCCACACGCTAGAAAATGTATAGGAGTTTGGTGCTGATGAGCGCAGCACGATAGTGATTTGTCGATATGTGTATTACGCACATGACGTGAGCAGTGTGGAGGAAAAATGGACAGAGCGTGTTTTGACCCTGAATGGGCGACTTGTGTGTGTATTCTACCCAATGGTAGAAATATGGGAAATGTTAAAATAGAAGTGTCTTGAAACATATTAATGTTTATTAAATACAACTAAAGGTAGGAATTCCTGGAATGAGGTAGTGTTTATATGGACCTACGGATTAGAGAAGTTGCTGAATCTACCTAATTATGCATGCTGTGTAATGATGTATTGTCTACGTGAATAATAAATGGAATGTTACTAAAATATCCAGCTGTTATATTGATCGTTGTGTGGAATCTTCGAGTCATAGAAAGTATCGTTAATGAACTATTGTGGCTGTCCTGAATCTTGTGGACCTATGCTATATAACCCTAGACACAGTGTGAAAACGAGCACAAACAGTCAACTGAAGAATATAAACTTTTAACGCCACAGTTACATGGTGAGGTTGCCAGCCTCATGCACAACACCATACTAGTTACACTGGACGACACGCATGAGTGTGTGCGTGGGTGATAGTTGAGGGTGTTAGGTGGCGTGGAAGGATGAGAGTATCATTATTTAACTATGATTTTAACCAGCCGTTGCTTTGTTTGCGTCTTCAGAGTAGCAATCGGGCACATGCTGGGTGTTTTGTTTTGTTTTGTTATGTTCGCTAGTTTGTTTGTTTAATGTTTGCTTAGTCCCTGAATGGGTTGTAAAAATAAATACAGCCCCTGCCTCTAGACTCAAGAGTTTTATTGTTGTTCGGGTCGGTGCGAGTGTGACAAGAGAGTGATCAAGAGAGTGATCAAACATATCACAATATAATCATCATCACCTCGCCCACCCCATCATATATATATATATATATATATATATATATATATATATATATATATATATATATATATATATATATATATATATATATATATATATATATTGCATCCTTCCAACTCAGTTTATCTAGTACCCACAGAATTTTTAGACGTCTAGCTTCGAATTCTAGATCCATTATACCAGTGGAATTTCTTAGTTTTTTTCCGATGGGAGATAGTCATATTTCTGTGGCGGTAAACATTATACTAGAATTTTGAGTGATTTAATTGTTAGGTCCGGCATTATATTTCACTAAGATTTTCTGTGTTGAGTGATTTAATGGTTTAAAGTTGGTCATCTATATTTCTCTAGTATTTGTGTGTTAATTGGCTTGCAGAATTAAAATAATTTATAGCTAAATTGTTCCGGCTGTAGCGCTGATTTAATTAATAGCTATTACCCAGTAAGAGATATTTTAATCGACCAGTAAATGCACTATTCATTATTAGTACTCACAAAAGATATATTTATTTCTAACTCATTTTGAGTAATTTTATAAATGACTAGCGCTTATTTCACGGGGTTTTTTTAAACGATAAGATAAGCTATTCACGTGCAGTTCTGTTCAAAGTTAAATAACCAAGGGTGTAATAAATTATAATTCTGCGCGGGTTAATTTTAGGATAGAATATTGGTGTAGTGGTTAAATGTTTGTACTTTTTCTTCCTATATATAGTACGGGTCACAAACCCAAAATCTACCAGCGGTCTAATCTGAGAAAACTGGCCTATGTCCAACAGTACAATAAAAAACATTCTTAAGTAAGATCGGGTCTTAAAGGTTGACCTGTTCGGCTCTCTTGTTCTCACCCAGAGAGAGAGAGAGAGAGAGAGAGAGAGAGAGAGAAAGAGAGTGCAAATATTTGACACTAAGAATAAGTGTAACTGGACCTATAGCTATCCAGATTTCCTTTTTTAATTTTTCATATACACTCAGCCCGCTGTGGCGAAAATATCAACCATTAACATTTTCCAACTACCGTTCACTGTGGTGTGATGAGGTTTTTTTTTTTTCCCGAGAGATTTACATCCATGACATTTTTTTCTTAAGTATTGGAATTACCAGCTAATGACACTATAAATACTAGAACGCGCAAATATTTTCATATCTGGACTAAATGATGTGACATAAACAGAACCCTATTAACAGCAACAAATTAAGAGTTTTCCCAATAAGAGAATTAATCAGTCTTGGAGAAAACGGTGGCTTATTTTGCCAAAACAAGCCAAACCCTGGAATGCTGTTTGTACCACGGAGATATGTTCCAGAAGCTGTTAATAAACAAATTAGGTAAGTGCGATTGAAATGTGGCCACATATTTGTCTGAAGCGAGAGAAAGAAGGAATGAATAATTCTTATATTGAATAATCATTATACTCACTTTGTTTTGCCTTTCTTTTTGTTTGCTAATACTGTTCTTTTCAGAATAGACTAACTTAGAAACTCTGTTCTTTACAGTATAGCCAAACTCTATAATAAATAATAACAATAAAATCTTTAAGCACCAAACACGGCGCATAAGGCAGAAACCAGTGCTCTCCAGGTTGTTCGTTGTGATGCCACTCCTCTTAGCTCTTGCACATTGTTTAATCCCAACGTTCTTCCTTCTCTTATTATTGTTCTTCTGAGTGTTTCTTTTGGTCTTCCTTTTTTCCTCTTACCCTCAGAAACCCAAGTGAGTGCCTGCAATGGTATTCTGTTGTTTTGCATTGTAGGACATGACCGATATATGACCATCGTCTTTTCCTTATATAGTTGGAGACATATTTCTGCCTAGAGTCTTCTCTTATTTGTCGATTAGTCTTGAATTCTTTCCAACTGATGTTCATGAGTTTTCTAAGACATTTGTTCTCGAATGTATTCAGCTTGTTCTCCAATGATTTTGTTATTTTCCAACTCTCACAGCCGTATGTTAACACTGAGATAACATTTGAATTAAACAGACGAAGCTTGGTATGTATATTCAATGATCGTAATTTCCAAATGTTAGATAGTCTATTGAAGGCGCTAGCTGCCAAAGCAATTCTAGTATGAATTTCTCTTGTTGTGTCACCATCCTGAGTCATTTACTGCCTAAATAATTGAAACTTTCAACTTTCTCTATACCACAGTGCTAATCTTTTGACCTTTCGGGGGTTAATTAACTTCTTCTTGTCTCAACGGAGGGGATTGCACTTATGTGTCTATTTCTTTATTAATTCTGTAACCTATGATTTTTTATATAATTTGATATTTGATACTAAATGTTGTGAAGTTTTCTTTATGATAAATAAACTTAACATAAAACTTAACGTTCTGTGTTGGTCAGCTCGTCCCAATATCCTAACTCCATTAATATAGTTTCACGTTTGTGCGTCTAATTGTCGTCACTTCTCTCTGTGTGTGTATGTGAGTGGTTATAGTGTAAATGTTCATATATACCGAGAGGTATACTGCCTGATCAACAAATTTCAGTCGTAAATGATAGGCTGGACTAGAGTATCTTCTCAATCCAGGGACAGACTCTACCTTTCACCATTTCCCTCGTGAAATCTATTTCTTTACCTTATCTCTCACTGAGTACCACTCTTTTCAGTTCTATTCAGACGGGACCGGAATATATCTTAATTACCTATAAAAAATCAAAGACAATCACACGTGGAGTTGCTTATCACTGATTTGGCTATTGTGCTTTCCTACTTTCTCTCGTGGGGAGAACACAACCCAGCTGGTCACACCATGCATATTTGTTTGCACAGATACAGGGCAGAAAATTATCTGCGTGGTGACATAATGTAGACACGCACCTAAGACGGCAGAAATGTTGTAATAGCTTCCAGGAAGATACGATCAGTAAGGAATTCATAAAGTTGTGAGCGGTAAATGTGATAATCCTAAGCGGAAATTCGTTTGCATTTCACAAACGTATCAGTCACACTGAAAATTCCACGAGGAAGGTTATCATAAGATGCATGATTGAATAGAATTGGCTGGGCAATTCTAAACGTTATAAACAACACTCATGATAAAGCCTGGTCAGATTGTAACAACTATGAGCGTGGGACGACAGATGCAATATTGTCTGACACTTTCGCAGGTTTTACGCTCTGTGAAATTCACCTCGCCAAGAAGATAGCCGGCTAGCCAAAGTAAGGAATAGGATCAGAATTCCATTTATCGGACAGGACCTTGTTTGAGCATCTTGTAGACTTATATCCAAGGAAAACTCCACCTACATTAAAACGAAAAGCGAGAACCCTAGGAATCTGAACACAAAGTCAGAGTGGGAGCCTAGTGTAAAGTCAAACTCCATAACGCGTGTAAGAGGCATCTTCTTCAAGTTGCCGTAACTATTTCTCCGAGCCAGGAGTCAGTATTCCTAAAGAGATTTTAGGTCGATGGTACCAGTTGGTACTATCTCTGGAAAAAAGGGTGTGGTATTAATGGCCCGCTGTCAACTTTAGAAACCATCACCAGACGGATTTTGAAGACGCTTGACCAGCTTCCTCATTATTCCTTGATATTTCTTGGAACGTGTCACAACCTCCAGACTTGACCAGTGACGTGAGTGAAACAGTCCATAACTTGCACAGAACCAAACATCGGATGCAGAAGAAACCAACAATTTTACTGGCAGCTAAAGTTTAAACTTAAAAGCTGCCAAGTTAACTTTCAGCTGCCAAGTTAACTTCCCTCAATACCCATAACATCACCCTGTGTATATATATATATATATGTATATATATATATATATATATATATATATATATATATATATATATATATATATATATATATATATATATATATATATATATATATATACATATACATATACATATATATATATATATATATAAGTTATAATTGATTTAATCCTTTTGAGTGCACTGCACCCGAATGTCTCAGTCACCGTAATACACTTAAAACAGAGCTACTAAATTAAGATTTCACTGAATTAAATCGGTTGTGGGTTTGAACGAGCTAAATCATACGCGATAATAGACCTTGTCTAGTTAATCTCCTAGACTTGATTGACATAAATTTCCGATTTACTAAAAGAATGTTGTTAGAGTGTACTTTTTGATAAAATTTAGCATACGTTGTATACATAAATAACAGTAACATGGTAACATAATTTTACAGCGAATAACTGAATAATTGGAAAGAAACAAATTTTCTGTCAAAAGGTTAAGGCGGAATAAGAAGTTCACTTGCTGTAGCTAATTTGTTGTTGGGATTTGAAGCCTATACTAGTTCAGTAGCAATTGCATTTTTGTGTAGTTTTGTAAACAGACCTTGCTCAGAATGGCAAAACCACAAAATCTCCACACTTTTCACTTAAATGTTGCTAAAAATATGGGTTTATCGGGCCGAGGTTTAGTTTTTTTGAGAAGTCTGTAGAGAAAGGCCGGTACAGGGAGGAGAAATCCGAAATCCGCGAGGAGAGAAAGTTGGAAAGAAAGTATGAAAAAGTCAAAGCATAGGAAGAAGCTGACAAAGCTAGAGCAGAAGCCGAAGAAAGAGAGAAGTAAAGGGCATTCGCAAAGGAACAGGCCGGAAGAGCCCATGAAATCAGATTAAATGAATTAGAAATTGAAGGAAGGAGAGTCGAATCTAGTTGGCCAGGTAATTTCCAAGGTAGTAATGGGGAATATAGCTCTCACGCAGGGGTGCCTAGTGCGGTCTCTTTTCAGTTAGATGTCTACTCTGAGGCTTCAGAGGAAAAGACATCTATCTCTCTAGGTTTGAGTCCTTAGCCGCAACACATATCTTAGATGTGGAGAGATATAACATAAAACTATCCCAGTGATCTGCTTATGATGTGTTCTTCAAAATGGCACCGGAAAGGAAGGAGAATAATTAGGAAGAAAGCCTTGTACCACCATTTCAGTTGAAAACACAGCCATTTCAGAACGAGTTCCATGAAACTAAGAGGCAGAAGGAGGAGTCGCTTTGGCAATTTGCTTCGACTAGAAACGTACTTGGAAAAGTGGGGATCCCTCAGCACTTTCGATGCAGAAGGGATGAAGGGATGCAGAAGATGATAATCGTGGAGCAGTTCAAAGACTCGCTCACCCATGATCTGAGTCGGTTCCTGGCAAAGCACGGGTCCTAAACTCTTGAGCGGGTAGTATTATTTTCTTATCGCTGTCAGAGAGCCTACTTTGGGTGACCCCAGCAAAGAGGCGCATCCATGAGAGTCACCCTAACGAAAATGATCACCTGGACTCTGACTCCAAGATTACGAACCACACAACACAAAACATCTCAACAACAACCACAGGATCACCATACGCAGAAACAGAGCAATTCAGCCCAGGAAACTGGAAGGCAATGGTGCAAGTCGTGCAAAACCGACACGCATTTCACATCCGACTGTAATAGGTCGAAAACAGGACCTTATAACGTTGCACGCCTGCTGACGAGGTCGACAGAGAAATATGACCTACAGACCTGCGAACAAAACTCCAGTCATCCCCCCACAAGAGAGCAAGTAACAATTGGTAATCAAACTGTACATTGTTTAATTGATTCGGGCTTATAATACTCATCTCTAACTATCTTTAGTGAAGGCCCACCAGTAGGCTAGAGCAACTGTAGAAATATAGAGACCCCGGAAGAGCATAGAGCCTAAGATTCATCCGGTTGCGGAAATTGATGTTATAACCTGATTTGTGCGGGGGAAAAATCATCATCTCATTTTATGGAGGAAATATATCTTCATTGGGGATCCTTCACAGAAACACAGGTCGACATAAGAGAGAGAGAACCAAGGACACGCCCAAGCGGTCCATCAGCTCTCATCTCTAACCAGCCAGAACATATCGGAGCTGAAGAAGACCCAAAGCGATAATAAAACCCTAAAGTCTTGTTTCGCAAGGATGAATGGCAACTACTCCCATACTTCACAAGGAGCATTTTATAAGGGAATGGTTTAGTACACAGACAGGTAAGAAACAAGAGGCAATTAGTTGTCCCAGTCTCCTATCTCACTCGCCTGATGCAACAAATGCATAAACCCCAGTCACAACCTCAACGAGGCACGTGCACTTTATTAAGACATGTATCACTCGAATATTTCCGGCCGAGCATGCAACGCGACATTCGACAACATGTGAAAGATTATTCAGTTTGCCATAGCCCAGGAAACCAGAATGGTTTAAACCATTATTTATCTACGAAAAAGGTGATGGAGCAGAGGACACAACTCCCAACTTTGGAGGGATCTGACATTTGCTTACCACTTCTTCTCAGCATGGCAGAGCTGAAAAGAGCGCAGGAGGGTTATATAACCTTAGCGCCCCGCTTTGACCAACTGTTAAGGAATATTTATAATGTATTTTACATGTTGACCACGGGTAGTTTCGTTATCAGTTAATCTACGCGCTAACAGTTCTAGTTGTGGCCAACATGATTTGTTTATGCACTTAGATGTATAATAAATGAACGCGATGTCACTTAGATATGATGACGTAGATTTGGTGCTGCGATAATTTATGCAGACCGTTAGCCGTAGCCTTGCTTGTAAGATTCCGTCCAGAGAAGACGTTGAAGCTGTTGCTCAAAGAATTGAAGATTATCGATTTATCCTACGTGGCTATAGATGTTTTACGAAGGTCGCCACATTTATCAAGGAAGATGCCGAACATAAGTATTTGAGTTCGAAGATTTATTTACAGAGAAGTATTGCAGGAGCAACTTTATTATGTTAATTCCATATTTGGTTTTCGATACTTCGGTGATTCAATGATGGCACCGCTAGTAAATATTCCAGATATGGACGTTCTATGAAGGACTGTAGGAGCTTTCAAATTACTCATGTATTGAATGTTTTACCATGAACTTTTGTCTAATTCGTCGAATAAACTACGTCATTTATGAGGACCCTAATATCAAGAAGTTGAAAAGTAACTTTATGGTTTAAGTTCTTGCAACACCCCATGACATTTGCTACAAAATCAATTACACGATGCTCTAAATAAATAACCTTCCATAATCATTAAAACAAGATTCAACAGAGATGGTGATCCAGTGCTGGGGAAGATTACGTATTGTCAAGAACTTTTATTAACAGCTGTATTGTGAAAAGTGGACAGTGAAAGAATGAAAAATTTTCCAAATTATTGAACGAGATTTTTTGCCGGCATAAAATTTACATAATTCCAACTGTTCTGCGCATGTCTAACAGTCGTCATATTAACGTACACATTTTTGCAAGATGTCAGCTGGTGAAGATGTTTCATGAAACCGGCGTTTGAATGTCAACTTTCAAGTCGACTATGTCCTGTTGTCAATGGTTCGGGACTATCAAGTACTGTATCTGAAGTGGATCGAGAACTTCAAGCTACCAGTATGCCTTCCGTCAAAAGCCTTCTACGGTGTATAATGGCGTCAGAGAGGACGGATTTTGTTCGGCAGTTAAGCTAAGTACCTGTTGGTGAAACATTTTTTTGTCCAGGTTACTTACTGGTGTGCTTTCTCGTAATTTGTAACTTTTATGTATGTTTTATGTATATTTATGTCTGTTGTTTATATATGTGGGCGGATGGACTGAACTTTGAATTTGTTATATCGCTACGGCAGATTGCAGATTCAAAGTCGTTCTTAGGGCCATTTTGATCCATCTCCATTTGAGCAGAAGAAGACTTGAGGTTTCCTCGTCTTAATTCTGTCTGCTATTGGTTTTAGTCATTTGTTTGAGAATCCGTAGATCTAACCTGACTATCGTACAGTTTTTCATGTCAAATGTTTTTCATTGGGTCTTGTACATGTCTATTTTTAGATTTCTTGTTGTGGTTTGACCTCATTTCTGTTTCAGTACTGTTTCACTTGTAGAAGTTTATTTGGTTAATTAGAACGTTTTGCTTGTGTCTTGTCTGATATTGTGGTGTAATATTGTTTTGCACAATACTCTTCTTTCCTTGTTTTATTTCTTATTAGTTCATAATATTGTATTAACATTGTTTGCATATTTATTTATGCAGATATTATATGACTACAATAATCATTGATTACATTGCACTAGTAGGCCATTAGCCACTATTTATTCGCCTCAGGAAGGCATAGCATTATATAATATTTAAAAAAATTTTTTTTTGAGCTTACAATTAATTTGTGAAGCAATTTACTATTTATCTGATTGACTAAGTGAGTTACAGTAAGAAGTTAACATGGCCACTCTTGAATCTTTTATGAAGATTGAGAAAGAATGTGGCTACAAAGGTGAGGCGTTGAAAGAATTTGCTATGGCTGAGTTAGCCAAAGCAAAACAAGAGGAGGCTGAACATAAACGTGAATAAGCAGAAAAGGAGGCTAAAGATGAAAGAAAAAATTCTTCAAGACTTAGAATTAGAGAAGGAGAGACGTGTTGATGAAGAGAAAAGACGTATATATGATAGAGATATGGAAGAGAAAAAAAGCGTCCACATTGGCACGGGAAGAGAGGGTAATGCTACTTCGTATAGAAGAACAACAATTAAGAGCTCAGACAGGAAATAATAGCAACAATGGGGATTCAAATACTGCTTCATCATCAAGTAATAATAAGGGTTATGATAAGTTTAAATTACCTATATTTAACCAAACTTTTCATGACGTATCATGCTACCTTTCGAGGTTTGAAGGTGTATGCATTGCACGTAAGCTTAACAAATCATTTTGGATTACTAAACTGATGGAATTTTTGGTCGGGGAGCCAATGGCTGCCATTAATACAATGGATGAGGCAGTTAAAAACGATTATGATGCCGCTAGAAAGGTACTGTTGAACCGTTTTAAACTCATTGAAGAGGGATATCGTATGAAATTTTAGACTATGATTCCTGAGAAAACCTTCTCTGAATTTATTGCTGCAGTAAGAATCACTTTTAATAAATGGATTCAACTATCTGGTATTGAGGAAACTTATGATAATCTGGTGGATCTAATGCTAAGGGATAAGGTGTTATCCTCAGTAGGCAAGCCATTTTTGTCGTTTTTACAGGAACGCAAACCACCAAACTTATCTGCTCTAGAGGAAGTAGCAATACAATTTTGCACCGCACATCCAGGATCATGTATTGCTAACAACCAAATAAAAGATGCTCTTCCGGTTGCTTCAGCTGCAACTTACAATAATAATTTTAGAACCAGATCTCAGAGCCTAGAGAGAAATTTCATGCATAGGAAATATAATGATAATAATTACTGTAGAAATAATAATTTCAACAGGTATGATACTTTTAATAGAGGTCGACAACAATATAGGAACCAGTCACCTCAATATAGGTATAACAATAATTTTAATACCAACAATTTCCAACAAGGAAATAATTGGAGAAAACAAAATAACTACGGTTCTCAAAATGATAAAAGAAATAATAACAATCAATATTATAGAAATAGAAATAACAGTCAAACCTCTAGAAATCATGGGAATTCTGTTGATCGCCAGAGACAGCGAGCTAGTTCACGTGAACCACAGAGGTATGAACATAATGCAGGGGCCGCACTAACTAGTGGTGTACCCATAGGTAATCAAGACGTGAATAACCAGGTTCACTCTTCTGCATGTTACTCATTTGACTTTGATGTGGCGAATGGTTGCTATGATTGTCTAACTCTATTTCAGAAAGACAGTCCTATAGTTCTGAGATGCGGACATACTCTTCCTGCTGTTAGTCTCTCAGCATAAGACGGCACTGGTACTTTGGTATTCAACAAAGGATTGGTAAATGGTACACAAGTGTTAGTATTAAGGGATTCAGATTCAACAACTGTTGGGATTAGACAGTCGCTTGTACATCCTAGTTGTTCAACTGGAAAATGCGTTAAATGTATTACTTTTGGAGGAACTGTGGAATTTTACCCCACAGCTATTGTTGATACTCATACTCCATTCTTTTCAGGGAAAGTTAAAGTATGAATAGTCCAGTCGCTGATCTCACGGTCGGACGCATACATGGGAGCAAGGATTGCTCATCAGAGGAAATTGAAATTTGGGAACGACGACGTAAGTTTACTACATATGCAGGCAATGCTATGATACGGCTACCTGCAAGTAATTTCCACACAAGTGGCACTATATTTTCCAGTTTTGGTCTCTGTACCATATTGGAAAATGATGAGAGTACTCCTCATGATGATGTTCACAATGATATCATATCTGATATCGTTGTAACCCAGGACCTTAACGCTAAGTGTACATCAGTTGTCACTCAGGTTGACAATGTTGTGCCTGCATCTTATGATGTATCCATAAATGTTGGCACATCTATCGGAACTAAAACCTCACACACGTACTTTGTATTCCCGTTGTGGCCTTTGATCACAGGGATAATCTTATCATCTTTTATAACATGCTCCAGTGTAGTTGATTACTTATTTTCCATTCATTGCCCACGTCCTTTCAGCAGACTATTTTGGGTTATTTTGTTCATTGCTGTAGTCACTAATATGTCTGTTGCTAGTATCACTGATCATTTAACAGTGACGGTTCATTCTACTAATGACATGACTATGCATTTCATGTCCTAGCCTGTGATAACTTGGCAAGTCTAGTCACCATTAGGTATTTTTCCTATGAATATGCTCAAAGAATTTCATACAAGACCTGAGCATTTACAATCTATTTTTTCATGACATAGATGACAATGTCGTTAGTTTTTGCCACTATTCTAATTTATCTTTGATTCAGGAGGAGGAATTTCCTTCCCTGACATTCACATGTCTTTACCTATACTTGCTTTGGATTCTACAGAAACGTGGCGGGATGTTGAGGTTTCATCATCTTTAACATCTCCACAACATTGCCAGCTGTCTAACCTACTTGAATCTTTTTCTGACGTTCTTACTGTTCGACCTGGTCAAACATCAGTTATCTCTCATGATATCATCCTTACTGATGATATTCCTATCCGTCTACGACGGGAGCCGCGCTGGTGTAATGGCTTCGGCGTTGTACTGGCGACCAGGTGTTCATGGTTCAAACCCGGGCGTCGGCGTTTGAAGAAATGTTTACGGCCGGAAATTTGACTGAATAGCCTGAACGGCTCCTGTGATAAACCCTCTGTGGATGGGAAGGAGCGAAGCTCCTGACCGGGTTGGAAGGATAGTCCTCAGGTTCCCCAGCCTCGCAATGACATGTCATTGGGCCGAAGGGCTGAAAGCCATAGTGCCGCTGGTTAAGAAAAAAAAAAAAAAAAAAAAAAATCCGTCTACGACCTTGTCCTGTCCCTTTACATTATTAGGATAAAACTACTCA